>CM030368.1:186463102-186682109 GCA_017893485.1 Hemerocallis citrina | reverse complement strand
ACTTCTTCATCCCAACTAAATCTAAAACCCAATTGTAGCCGCATATCCGGCCGGAGGATTTTGGCATACGTACCTATACCATCCTCAGTTCACAGTGAACCCATTTTGGTAAAAAAAACATGCCAAGATGACAATCAGATGCATGAAAATAAGCTTCACTAACAACAAAAAAAGAAAATGGGGATGCTAGCAGCATACTTAGATTGGAAGTTAACCCATTTTCGTATAAAAAACCATGCCAAAGATTGACAATCAGGTTACTTTAACAGTATTTGAAAATGATAAATTTTCCATTATCAGAGCTTATATGTTGCTATACTACTTCTTCAACCCAACTAAATCTAAAACCCAATTGTTGTGCGTATCCGGAGGATTTTGGCATACGTACCTATAGCATCCTCAGTTCACTTAGTCTGGAAGTGAACCTATAGAAACTGGGGATGCTATGCAGCATACTTAGTTTGGAAGTGAACCCATTTTGTGTTAAAAAACCATGCCAAAGATTGCAATCAGGTTACTTTAACAGTATCTGAAAATGAAAATTTCCCATTATCTGAGCTTATATGTTGCTCTACTACTTCTTTAGCCCAACTAAATCTAAAATCCAATTGTTGTGCATATCCGGCCGGAGGATTTTGACATACGTACCTATAGCATCCTCAGTTCACAGTGAACCCATTTTGGGTAAAAAAACATGCATGCCAAGAAGACAATCAGATGCATGAAATCAGCTTCATTAACAGTGAAAGAAAACGGGTATGCTATGCAGCATACTTAGTTTGGAAGTGAACCCATTTTGTGTTAAAAAACCATGCCAAAGATTGCAATCAGGTTACTTTAACAGTATCTGAAAATGAAAATTTCCCATTAACTGAGCTTATATGTTGCTCTACTAATTCACTGTGCCCAACTAAATCTAAAATCCAATTGTTGTGCATATCCGGCCGGAGGATATTGGCATACGTACCTAGAGCATCCTCAGTTCACAGTGAACCGATTTTGGGTAAAAAAACAAACATGCCATGAAGACAATCAGATGCATGAAATCAGCTTCATTAACAGTAAAAGAAGATGAAAATTTCCATTATCTAAGCATATATTTTTCTATTAATTCTTCATCTCAACTAAACCGTTCATGCTAAGGAAATCGAAATGAATAAACTGAAAAAAGCTGCCTTTTTTGGAAAATAAGGGAAATCAAGAGATCATACCGAAGAGAGAGAGAGGGAGCGGGGCGACGAGGGCGGGGGCGTAGGAGAGAGAGAGAGAGGGGGCGACCGCCGATTCACCTCCAAATAGAGAGAGGGAAGAAGGAAATCAAAAAGGACGAGGGGAATAAGGGACGATTTCGAATGGTCGAAGGCCGTCGAAGAGGACGAAGCGGCGGAGGCAAACGCGCGGGAAATAGAGCGAGGAAGGAGGGAAACGAAGCGCCTCTTTCCCTTTTTTTTTTTTGGGTAATGGGAAAATGGCGAGCGAAAGATTAGGGTTCGCGGGTTTTATTCCCAGTTATTCACCGGCGTTTTAATTGGAAACGCCGGTGAATGTGCCCGTATATTCGCCGGCGTTTATAATAAAAAACGCCGGTGAATAATAAACTTCACCGGCGTGTTTAGGTAAAACGCCGGTGAATACTAACATACGCCAGCATTTTAAATTGACCGCCGGTGTATGACCATCCCATCTGGCGCCCAATTCCTACTCGCTCCCTACCCCGGCGCTAATAGTAAAACGCCGGGGAATAATCGCCGGTAAAAGCAGTATCTTTTGTAGTGATCTATAGAGGAACCCATGTCTAACCCAAGCATGCTAGCATAATAAAGCAACATATTTTCTGAAATAAAATGCAAAATAGAGAACTCACCTCCACAAGTGGATGTAGGTTCCTTCGCCTTTGCTGCTGCTTTAATAAGGTCATCCTCACTCGTACCCTTAGAACTCCATCTGTCACTCTGTCTCTTGTTTTTCCTCTTGACCTCTTCCCCCCCATTCCCCGCTGCACCTAAGCGTGGCACCTTCAGATTACTGGACCCTGGAGTTAATTCTCTCACCTTCTTTTTCCACCTCTCGTTCTCTGTTGGAATCATGAATGTCCTCCCCCACCCCATAAAGAGCTCCTATAATATCCTCCTCCAATCTATAATCCGACTTTTCCCCTATCTTTGTCTCTTCCTCCTCGAGACTAGCAGACATTCCCACCTGTCTCTGTTCCCCTACCGCCTGTTGGACTTCGTCAATTTTGTCCCCCCCCCCCTCTCTCTTCCTTTAAAGAGTCCGAGTTATTATCGAGACTGCCCCTAACCCCAGCACTGTCACCTTCGTTATTCTTGTAGCCAACCATCTCCAAATTATTATCCTCCTGTGGAATAACAAAAGGTGGCCCATTCACATTAATCATATGCCCAAGCCCAAGCCCAACTGAGTTGAAATTGGCAGACACAACTTTAATTGCCATTTGAATAGCCTCCTAAAAATTTGCTTTTGACATCGACATGACAGTAGACTGTTCGGCAGTAGGCCCCAATGTCTGTACAGCTAGCCTTGCACCCACCATCCCGTCCACAGTACCTCGTACTGTGGACTTGACTTGTGTCGTTTCGTTACTTCCGCCGAAACCCTCACCTCCAACTGGCATCTCAATAGACCCCCCTACCTTCCACGTCACCTCCCATCTGTCCTCTCTGCCATGTCAAGTTTTTTACATAAGACCATTTAGAGCATCTGTAGTCATGGGCTAAATACCCAAAATTTGGAAAAAAATCAAAAAAACGAGCTGCAGTCGTCTTTCAAATACCTAAAATTTGGGTGTACGATGAACAGTTCGCTGCCAAATATAGCAGACGATTTGGCAAAAGCCAAAATATAGCTAACGAACCATTATAGTTCGTCCGTCAGAATTGATGAAAGATAATAGTTCGTCTCGTAGGTGAGACGTACAAAAAATACGAGAGACGAAGAATTAAACAACGTTTGAAAAAAGAAAAAAAAATACAAAACAGCACAGACGGTGCATTATGCACCGTCAATTCCTTTTGAGCTAGATGCCAAAATAGGAGAAAAACTCCCACCTGTCAAACTCCAATTGGCTTCTGCCCACTTTTTAAAGAAAAAAAATTAAACAAAGTCAACGGACGCCATATTATACATCGTCCTTGGAGATTGACGGGAAATTATATCCCGTCTTTGGTTTTTTAAATAAAAAATAAAATAAAAAATAAAACAAAGTCGACGGACGGGCTATTATACACCGTGCGATGAGATTAACGGGAGTTAATGTCCCGTCTTTGGGTTTTTTTTTTAAAAAAAAAAATTTAAAACAAAGCCAACGAACGACCTATTATACACTGTCCGAGTAAATTAACGGGACATTATATCCCGTCGTTACTTATTTATTTTTTTTAAAAAAAAAATTGGAAGCAGACGATAGATAATCTTCCGTCTTTTAAAGAAAAACAAACGACGAATCGAATATAGCTTTGAACGACCGCTGCAACATTCTCTTTTTCCTATTTCCTATTTGCTATTTACCCAAAATTTGGCAACAACGACTACAGATGCTCTTAGGGAGTGTAGGTGCAAAAAAATGTCTTGTACAGGCTTCAATATCCCGATACCCTCCTCCTCCTTGCCTTCTAAAATTCAGCACCTTACATGCTCTTAGAAGGCTTCAGAATCTTATGCTCTCAGTTTTAACTAGGATTTAGAAAAAAAATTCAGATCTTAACTACTCTTTGAAAGCTTTCTTGTCATTAATTAAGAGCATGTTTCTCTAGGGTTGTTGAGTAACTAGTGATGATCAGTGCTCAATAACTATGTTAGTTATTTCCTGCTACTGCTATAATCTGGAATTAAATGATGCCCAATAACTATGCTATTAAATTTGGGTTTAGGAGCAAGGGAAAATTTTGCCTGACCCACTTTTTGAAAATATTTGACGCACTGACTTACTTTCGAAAATAATTAGCGAACTGGTTCAGTTTTGGAGACTTCAGTAAAAATCTTTATTGGGAAAAACGGTATAGGTTATTTACATGCCGTTTTTCCCAATAACGACATCTATATTTAAAAAAAGTGTCATGCCATTATTTGGAGTAACAGTATAGGTTATTTTGTTTTTCGACAGCTTGTAGTCTCCATTTAGAAAAAAATTGCAAGTGTGAAAATTTTATAACAGATGCCGTTATTTCAAATAATGGCATTCTCAATACCGATGTCGTTATTTGGAATAACGGTATCAGTTATAAATTTTTTTTAATAAAAAAGTAACTTATTATTCATCCTATATGATGAATAAGTTAATTTTTAAATAAAAAATTTTATAACTGATGCCGTTATTCCAAATAACGGCATCAGTTATAAATTTTTTTAATAAAAAATTAACTTATTATTCATCCTCTCTGATGAATAAGTTAATTTTTTATAAAAAAAATTTATCACTGATGCCGCTATTCCAAATAACAGCATCAGTATTGAGAATGCCGTTATTTGAAATAACGGCATCTATTATAAGGTTTTCACACTTGCAATTTTTTTTCTAAATGGAGACTACAAGCTGTCGAAAAATAAAATAACCTATACCGTTACTCCAAATAACGGCATGACATTTTTTTTAAATATAGCTGTCGTTATTGAAAAAAAACACATGTAAATAACCTATGTCGTTTTTTCCAATAACGATTTTTGCTGACGTGTTCAAAACTGAGTCAGTTCGCTAATTGTTTTCGAAAGTGGATCAGAGCGTCAAATATTTTCAATTGTTTTCAAAAATGGGTCAGAGCGCCAAATATTTTCAAAAATTCAGAGCGCCAAATATTTTTAAAAGGTGGGTCAGTACGGCAAAAAATTCGGAGCAAGGACTGTAATTATTAATAAGATCAGCGTTAAGCCCAAAAGAAAACAATAATTAGATCAACATTTTCTTGTTTAATTTTTGGCACTTGAAAATTGTGTGCAGAAGCAAGGAAATTTTTTTTTGGCCTTCATTATGTAAAATATATTTTCCATTGTAGTTTATGCATTTAATACTTGTTCTATAGTACCGGCTTCTTGCAATACAGCTGAATATGGTCTTTTGACACTTCGTAGTATTCATTTTCTCTTAAAAGATATTCGAAGATGTCTATTTTCATTTCTTTTTTCATTTCATTTCTTGTCCAGGAGAAATTATGTAACATGTTGAAAGATGAAGTGCAAAAAGTCAAGCCAAATGTAGATATTGTGAAACTTCACAAGTCTTGGGGTGTTGTTCCCAGGAATAAAATAGTTCGCCAAAAGTCTAGGAGCGGTAGAATCAGAGTAAGTTCAATCATTCTTGACAGTACCCATACACTCAGATACCTTGTTTCTATAACTATAACTAATAGTATAATGTACGTGCGATGCACTCATAAAAAATATGTAGATAGATAGGAGGCGCGATCAATCTAAGTTTTTTTGGGTGGAAGAGAGGGAGTTTCGGGAGAGATGGACACGATGGTGGGTTTTTTATTTATTTAAATAATTAATTAGAGTTTAATTAGGTTGGGGTGAGATTAGAATATGTGGTTTGGAATTAGTTAGGTTAGGGTTAGATCTAATTGTGTGGTGTATATTTAATTAATTAAGAGATTTAGTTACATTAGGGTTAGATATAATCTAATTGTGTGGTGTAGATATAATTGATGTTGAATGCATACAAATCACACGTTGTCTACAAATGACAACTCTCCTATTATAATATTAGAGATAGAGATTAGAGATCATATATATATATATATATATATATACTACCTCCGTTTCACTTTAAGTGATATTTATGGTTTTTTTTTCTTGTTTCACTTTAAGTTATATTTTCTAATTTTTTTTCATTTTTTCCTAAGAAAACCCTTATTTATGTTGAAATTTTGTCTTAATTACTCATCTTAATCCTATCAAATATTCTTAAAAAATTGTAGGTTCAACTTTCTAGATTTTATTTTCTCCAAAAATTTAATGCCAACTGTATTAGAAAAAGAATTAGTAATTATATTTTCTAAATTTGTATTGAGAAAACATTAATTACAATTTCTTGAAATTAGAATCTGTACTGGAAAAAGAATTAGTAATTAAATTATGGAGATTTATTAATAAGGGTGTAGAGGAAAACAAATGTTTATCTCACCCTTCCTTAATCTGTGTGCAAAACTCCTGAATATCACTTAAAGTAAGACGGAGGGAGGATATATCAGCCATACAATTTTATGATGATGTAAATCATGGGCAAATGAACTTCAAATTACTTGATTTTTTATTGTTAGGCTATCTAAGGCATATAGAACGATATGAGCGGTTCAGATTTTTCATAGGGTCTCTAGTTCGTGAGTGCTCACGGAGTGCTCACCAAAGTAGTGTGCAATCGAAAATCTCTCTCTCTCTCTCTCTCTCTCTCTATATATATATATATATAACTAAAAGCATAAATTGTCTTCGGTATTCCTATCTTTGTTGGGATTCAAAACTATTCAGGTAGAATATAGTCTTCATCATTCAGTTTCTGTAGGTAATCTAGTTAGATCATAAAATTGGATTTACTGTTTCCCATGCAGGTCAATCTAGCATTAAATCTAATGATTAAGGTTTCAACAAAGTCAGTGTTAATATTAATAAAAGCCAGTCCATAAATGGCTATCTAATTGGCATTTTGTTATGGGTGGTTCTTATAAAAGTGTTTCATTCAGTACATTTTACAGACCCTGCTAAGTAATGTTCTCTTTGCGACCATTGTTTTATTATGGATGCACTAATAAGTACAAAAATTATCTTACTTTCATTTCAGTAGGCTTAACATGTATGAGGTCAAGGTGATAACGGAGGTAACAAAAAAACGTCTCTTTTCGATGAGAGCAGATAAGAGAGGAAGAAGTTGTTCAGGACTTCGGAGATGAGCGGGAGGTAGAAGACGAACGGAGGCCGTTGGATAGGGAGGAAACAGGTCGTGAATGTCCAGATCTTTCGAAGCTCAAAGGGGTCTCTCTGCCAATGGATCGGTTTCGCTTTAATCAGGGCCGCTCGTCCAAGTCTTTGCCTAAGGGAGTGGGTACAGTGCACGCTGACGTGGGCTCAAGGGGAGAGCAGGCAACATGCTGTAAAGGAAAGGGAGTTTCTGCTGCGATGGGGACAAGCGGCGAAAAGATAGCTGAGGAGACTTTCTTAAAACAAAAAATTCTGAAAAGACAGGTGACTGGCGCTAGGCTCGAGGGACAGGCTGTTGGGAAAGATTTGAATGCGGCGTTGTCCTTTTCTAAAGAGGATATAGAGGTATCTATCAGATTAGCGCTTAAAGCCCTGTTATCTACTAGGGAACCTAATGGGCCAGATGGGCCGGGAATTGAGTTGATTAATTCAACTCTTCAAGCTGGGGTTTCTACTCCGATAATTCAACCCACCAGTTTTAATCAAGTCGATCTAATTTGTGGAGGAGTAGGGGATATTCAACACCAACGATTAGAAGAAGGAGAGAATATGCTAGACGAGGCGGTGTTTATAGCTAACAGGGCACCGATAGTTGAAATACAGGAAGATGATGAGATGATAGCTACCTTAGAGGGGATTAGAGAAGATAATTTCATATCAGTAACCGAGGTCGAGGAGGGAGAGAAAGAGGTGGGTTTAGCTGAACTGGGAAGCACTAGCAAAAAGGCTTTGGAGTTCCCAAGGAAAAGCAAGAGGCAATTGGACAAATGGGGTTTGCAGAGTCCAAGTGAGAAGGATCTGATTATGGTGGCGGCAAAGGGAAAGGAACCAGCTTCAGCGTGTGGAGGTAATCTTGTGACGAACTTTTCAGTATTAAATTTACTTAATGATGATTCTCTTATCTACTTTGCTAGTCTGTACGGTTTAGACATGGGTACGAACAGAGTAGAGCAGGTTCAACATGCTGTTAGGATTAGAGAGAACATTAAGTGGGTTAAGCCTTAGGAGACGGGTAGCTTCTCAGGAGGGTTTGATAGGTGTTTTACTGTATTTTTATGTCATACATCTTCTTGAATGTGAGGGGTATGAAACAAAAGGGTAAAAAGAAACTTATGAGCAATACCGTGGGTAGACTTAGGCCAACTATTTGTGGTCTCCAAGAGACCAAGATCGAGAATCCAACCACGGAAGAATTTCAGAACCCTATGTGGGCGAAGGATTTCGACTAGAGGTTCAAATCGGCGATTGGATACTCAGGGGGTATTGCGTTAGGCGTGGACTTAAAGACGTTCAAAGTTTTGGATCATAAGATTGGAGAATTCTCGGTTACTATTAGAATTAGAAGGAGGAGCGATGATTGGATTCATTTGGTGTCAACGGTATATGGCCATTACGATTCGACGAGGAGAAATCTTTTTTGGGATGAGATTAGAGATATCAAGAAAGATTGGGTAGACCAGTGGGTGATGGGGGAGATTTCAACATTACCAGATATAGTCACCAACATGGAGGTAGGGGACCAAGCAGATCCGACCAAGATAACTTCAACTTAATCATAGACGAACTAGAGTTAATGGAGATGGAACAGATAGATAGAAAGTTCACTTGGTGTAACATGCATGCTAGACCGATTTTAGCCAAGCTCGATAGGATTCTAGTATCCACAGACTGGGAAGACGTATTCCCTTTCGCAAAAGTGAAGATGATTATAAGATTCACCTCAGATCATTTGCCCCTACTCATGGATTGTGGTGAGGGGTACATCAAAAATCGGTTCTCTTTTAGGTTCGAGAAAGCCTGGACATTGTCACCTAATACTCGTCATATTATACAAGAGTCCTGGGGGGCCAATACCAGGGAGGGATCCATAGTAGGGATTTGGATTGAAAAGACGAGGAGATTGCGAAAGTGGGTCAAAGAGTGGCCTAGGATCGAACTTGGAGCTAACAAAGATAGACTACAGGATTTGGGTGTAAAGGTTGCAGAGCTAGAAACTAGACAATAGGGGAGGGACCTACTGGAAGCCGAGATTGAGGAACTTATGAATTACAGAGTACAGATTAAGCACATTGGAGATATGGAGGAACAATATTGGAAACAGCGAGCTAGGGTGCAATGGCTCAGGGAGGGAGACGCGAATACAATTTTTTTTCATAAAGTCGCAAATGGAAGGAGAAGACAAAATCACATTGGTGGGCTATTCATTGACGGGTCCTGGATAGAGAATGATGGAATTATTATGTAGGAATTCGACAAAAGATTCAAGAATCTCTTAGGGATTAGCAACGATTGCAGAAGTAAGCTAATGCCGGATATGTGGGGTATGTCAAGAATTGAGGGGAGTGAAGGCATAGAAGGTATGTTTTTAGAAAAGGAGGTGCTGCACACTGTGAAAATCCTGGGCCAGATGGTTTTCCAATCTTCTTCTACAATATATACTGGGATATCATCAAAGATGACCTGATGAACTTCTTCTACGAGTTTCACAATGGGAATGCAGATCTGGATAGGATTAACTATGCTAACGTCGTTTTAATCCCAAAAAAGAAAGAGTCTACCAGGGTAGATGACTACATGCCCATTAGTTTGCTTAACGGTTCTTTTAAGATCATTACAAAAGTCCTAGCTCTAAGGTTGTCTCCATATATGAATGGTGTGGTAGGAGATTCTCAAAGCGGATTTATCAAAGGTAGAGATATCATGGATAATGTGGCTTCTGCACATGAAGTGGTGTTTAGAGGGCACAAGGATAAGGCGGACGGTTTTCTTTTAAAAATAGACTTCGAAAAAGCCTATGATTCGCTAGAATGGAATTGTGTTGATGAAGCGCTTAAACTAAAAAGGTTTGGCACCAAGTGGATAACGTGGATTACAAAATGTGTTCACGAGGGAAAGTCTTTTATTCAGGTAAACCGACAGCTGGGTAAAGAAATTAAATGCAGGAGGGGACTCAGGCAGGGAGATCCAATGTCTTCACTACTCTTCGCAATAGTAGCAGATGGACTGGCGAAAATGATCAGTAGGGGTAAGGACCAAGGGATTATTCAGGGGATCAGAGTCAAGGGAGTTCCTCAAACCATATCAATCCTTCAATATGCAGACGATACCCTGTTGTTTGGTGCGAGCAAAGAGGAAGAGATGGGCGCGATTAGATTGGCATTGCAGTGTTTTCGTGTGTGGTCGGGGTTGAAAGTGAACTTATCAAAGACTTGCGTACTTCCTATTAGGCGACCAACTATCCATCCCTATCGATTCTATCAAGAGCTATTTTGGGTGCAAAATAAGAAAATTTCCTCTGGTTTATTTAGGTATCCCCATTATACATAGAGAGGATTGGTACCCATTGATCGAAAAGATATATAAGAAGTTAGCCGAATGGAAGAGACGTTTCCTCACGATAGGTGGTAGAATCACTCTGTTAAATTCGGTGCTTAGTAGTCTACCGACGTACCTAATGTCGATCTATAAGATGCCGCAGTGGGTGATTCAGAAGATAGATAAAAGCAGAAGAAGGTTTTTGTGGAAAGGAGCTGACGATTCTAACAAAGGAATGCCTCTAGTTAAATAGGGTAGAGTATGCAAAAAGAAAGAATATGGCGGACTAGGGATCCTGAACTTGAGGGATATGAACAAGGCACTGCTTTGCAAGTGGTGGTGGAAGATGAGGAGGAGACGCAATAATTGGTGGTGCAAATCTTATGCAAGGTATAGATGTAGGCAAATTTACCATTTTGAAGGGAAAAGTTCATTCGAGAAATCTTCCGTGTTATGGAAGGGAGTGGCAAAGGTAGGCTTGATGTTCCATGCACACACTAGATGCAGGATTGGGAATGGAAAGGACACAAGATTTTGGCAGGACAAGTGGTGCGGTGATGTTAGTCTGATGAGGCTGTTCCCCGAAGCTGCAGAAGTGACGATTAATATTGACACGGTTGTGTCGGATGTGTGGTGCAACAAAAGAATGAAGCTGAACATTAGGGGAAAAGTTTTGCAGAGAGAATTATTAGATCTTACTAATCTGAATAAGTTTATCACAGAAGATGGACGGTATAACAACGATATCGAAGACAGCAGAGAGTGGATATTGGGGTCATCGGGTGAATTTTCTGTATCTTCGATGTACAAGCGGATTAACGACGGAGGCTTGCGATGTAAGGACACATATTATTTGGAAGCTTTCCATTCCTTTGAGGGTGAAAATTTTTGCTTGGCTGGTTATGAACGAGCGAAGATCAACCTTCTAAAAAGAAACTTGCAAATCGATGTGAGATGCGAGGAATGTGAGAGCGATGATGAAGACACCAAACATTTGTTATTCGATTGTACTAAGGCCAAACTAGCGTGGGAGACAATATGTCTACGGTTTGGGAGTCTACAGAGCTCTAGGTTGAGTGAAGATGTCTGGGGGCGCTGCTGGGTAGAATTAGCTAGTAAGAAAGACAGAGATGATTGGGGTATCGTAGCTTCAACAACTATGTGGTGTTTATGGCTTATCCGGAATGATTTATGTCTTCGCAATATCAAATGTACACTTTTGGGAATCATGCATAAAATTCTGGTTCTAACACATAATTAGACAGGTAATAAGGGAGCTATGAAACGACTTCGAATGGAAGAGGAGGAGTAAGACTCATTGGTGGAGATCATGCTCAGGGAGGGAGATTACAACTATTTCAGATCGAGTCCTTCTGGGGATGCCGACTATCCCTTGTATCGATGGCTTCGTCTTGGGTAGTGACTTGGGCAGTGTCCTATATCTTTCTTTTCGCTTTCTAGTTTTTTAGTGGTTGTAGTTTGTGGTTGTATCTTACTTTCTGCTTTTCTACTGGTTAGACGAGGTATTTTGGTGCTTGGGATTTCTATAATTAGTACTACTATGTATTTTTAATATCGCATTAATGAAGCGATGACTGGATCATCTTTTATCAAAAAAAAAACATGTATGAAGTTGTCTTTCTATTTTCCATACAAAATAAGGAATGAAAGTTCATGTTGGATTTATAAGTTCCCTTACTTGATAATTTCAACTGCGTATCTATTAATGTATGGCATAACATGCACTTTTATTTAGAATTAAATCCTGTAAAATCCACTGAGGCTTTACCCCTTTGAAATTAATTTTCCCTCTTTTCAAAATTAGGTAGTAAATCATAAGATATGATTTCAAGTACTGACTTCTTTGGATATCAGAATGAGATCTGATAGCTTTATCTTTCAGCTGATTATTATTTTGGCTGTAATAAGTTTTTGTGTATGCTAATTTGGAACTCGGAACTTTGTACTGATAGTTATTCTGGGCAAGGTGGGTATTGAAATTTTATTTTGGTATCATTAAGTCTGAAAATCTCAATTCTGATTATTGTGTTTCTTAGTGCAAGTTGCTCATTTAGAGCAACCCCAAGTGATTGTCAACACCCCATGCATATGTACTCTAGTTTGTAGCTTACCAGGATTTCTTATTTGTCCATGAACATATAAAGCTATATATATATCTTACCACAAAGCACAAGCTCATATTGCTAGCCTAAAATTTTGCTTCAGTTCATACCTAAGTTTCTTTTCAGGAGTACTTTTATGGGCTTCTGAGTGATTTATCACCTCACTCTAATATTGTAAATTTGAACGACATATCTGTTTTTCGGATTGGCGGTGATCAGCCTACTGCAGACCCTACTCGGCTTGTTGCTATTAATGTTTATCATGATTTGCTCCATTTAGTTTTAGCTATATCTTATGCAAAGAATCCTGATCAAATCATCTCCAGGTAAGATTGCTGATAGGGGTTAGATGACGTGGCCCCTCCTGGGCCATCGAATCCCGTCAAATTCCGCTCTCACCATGATCATCAGGTCAACTCAGGTCCAACAGACTTCCACGGCCTCAGGTCCACCGGCAAACGGGTCCTACCCGGCCCGTTAAGGCCCCAGACCCGTTTGCCTATGCCTATAAATACCAGACCCCCTCCTCACTTTCACAGGTAATCAAACTTTCCCCCCTCGAACCCTAGCTGCTCGGTCTCTTTCTCAGCGACTGACTAGATCGTCAGAGGGCCTGTCGCTGGGATTACTCCTAGTATTTCTAGGCAGTGTGCAGGTACACGAGAATCCGAGCCGAGCTGCATCCGAGCCGAGCTGCCAGATCTGAGCCGAGCACCAGGCATCTATCTCTCTGCCTCCATTCCGTAGCCGGTCCTGCTTCCCAGGGACGAAATGACGCAAGTACCATCGTTTCCTCTTCATAAATTACAAAATCTCACACTTGTTGCCACCACACCCCAAAAACAAACTGCATCAGGTTAGCACGGTTTGTGGGAAACTTTAGGTACTATCGCCCGTCCGAGCCCCGCCAGGGACGTCATCCCTAATCCAAGCTCTCCCATGGCCCCAAAAGCCAAAAAGGCCGTCACATCGGCTCGACATCCAGACCCCCCACACCACAACCGTGTGGACGCCCAGGGTTCCAACCGACCCCGTGTCCACGGCGCGGCCAGATGTAGGCCGGGTGCGTCTCGCTCAAACGAGACCGACTTGCGATGCGTCATTTCAGACCGACTGGCCAGTCGCATGAGGGGAGAGGCTGCTTCCAACTCGGTCTCGAACCAGCGTAGACGGTCGTCCCCAGAACACAATCCAGAATGGAGCCGCTCCCCCCATGGACCTCTGAACCCCCAGGACCCAGTAGAGCAAGCTCCCGTAATGAGGGGCGAGTTCCAAAATTTTCGGGACGAGGTCCTCCAAGCCATCCAAGGCGGCCAGAGGACCGAGGTCCACAACATCCTCGATCCCCGATCAGGAGAAGGGGCGACGAATCCCACGGATCGACCCGCCCCCAGAAACAGATAGGCACCGTCCTCCGGTGCTTACAGGAAATGGAGAACCACCTCGCCCATCTCGGTAAGGGCGAATCATTACCAGGTCACAGCCATCGGCCGACCAGACCCCCATTCTCTCCCCAAATCTTGGAAGCCGAGATCCCCCAGAATTTCAGGCCTCCCAAATTCAAGATCTACAATGATGAGGGCGAACCTACTGATCACATGGAGGGGTTTAGGACCCTCATGATGATTCACAGCGCTGCGGATCCCCTCCTCTGCCGCGCCTTCCCTGCTTATCTTTGTGGTCCGGCTCGGGAATGGTTCTCAAAGCTCACACAAGGCTCGGTCTTCTCGTTCGATCAATTAGAGGTCAGCTTCCTAGCCCACCTCGTGACCAGCAGGAAGGTCGAGAAGACTAGCGCGGCCCTTCTGGACCTCAAACAGAAGGATGGCGAGTCCCTCCGTGAGTTCATTTGGAGATTCACCACCGAAGCAAGGTCTATCTCCTCCCTCGATGCGGGTGTCACCTTCGCTGCCTTCCGACACAACGTCCTCCACAGCCAGCTCAAGGCTTCCTTAGCCAAAAAGCCACCTGTGGACTTCTCTGACCTACTCAACAGGGTCGAGAAGCATATTCGAGCAGAGGAGGCCCTCAATCCGAAGGGTGCCAAAGAGGCCACGGCTAAAGGGAAGCGTAGGGCTGAGGACGCCGAGCCATTCAAGAAACCCGCAAAAGAGACAGCTGGTCTCAAGAGGGTCCCTCCAGTCCCCCGATTCGAGAGATATACACCCCTGAACATCTCAGCAATTTTGATGGAGATCGAGGATAAAGGGATCATCCGATTCCCTCCTCGACCGAGCAACAACAGCAAGAAGCAAGACCAAAGGTTGTATTGTCGCTTCCACCAGGACACCGGGCACGAGACGGACCATTGCCGAGCCTTCAAAGACGAGATCGAATCCCTCATCCAACGAGGGTATCTAAGGGAGTTTGCCCGGGCCAATCCCAAAGATCGAAGAGAGCCAAGGAGCCCGAGGCCTTCGCCTCCTCCTCGAACATCAAACCAGCGACCCGAGCGGGACCCCAAACCCAAGGAGACAGGACAGGCTATCCTACAATGCATCCACGACGGACCCATGGGAGGAGAATCCAACACTTCTCGCATGGCCTTCGTCCGATATGTCAACTCCGTTTGGGACCATCCCTCCCCTTAGGTTCAGCAGCGGATGGTGCCCTCATCATCAGCCTCGTCATGGCCAACTTTGAGGTCTGCCGTATCCTGGTGGACAATGACAGCTCGGTTAATATCCTTAGAAGCATTTGAGAACCTCAAACTCCCCCGAGAAAAGTTGAAGCCGGCCAGTTACACCCTTCATGGGTTTTCGGGTGTCCCCGTATAAATTAAGGGGACTGTAACACTAGATGTAACGGCAGGCACGACCTCCATCCTCCGAACCGAGTCATTGAATTTCATGGTGGCCAACGTCAAGACGGCATACAATGCCATCCTCGGCCGACCCGGGCTCTGCTCGTTCCAGGCCATCCCCTTGGCCTACCATCTGAAGCTAAAATTCCCCACTAACCTCGGGGTTGGGGTCGTCTGAGGTAATCAGGAGTCGGCACATTCGTGCTATATGACCGCGGTCGAGGGCAGAGTATTTCCCCTCGATGCAGTTGAGCTCCCCCCCCCCCCGAGAGGGACAATTCAGAGTCAGAACCAGTGGACGAGCTGAAGGAAGTCTCATTCGAGTCAGAGGAAAAATCCAAATGTTTCCGTGTCAGCCGCACCCTTTCCCCCGACCTAAAGCCGGGCCTGATTGACTGCATCTGCCACAACATCGACCTCTTCGCCTGGACTCCGTCTGATATGCCCGGGATTTCTGAAGATCTCATCATGCATCGACTGAGCGTTGCCCTAGGCTCCAAGCCTATTCATCAGAAGCGGCGCAAGTTCACCCCAGAAAGGCAACAAGCCCTAAAGGTGGAGGTGGACAAACTGTTGTCCGCTCGGTTTATTCAGGAGGTTAGCTACCCCGAGTGGTTGGCTAATGTCGTAATGGTAAAGAAGACCAGTGGAAGCTGGAGGTCTGCATAGACTTCACAGACCTCAACAAGCCATGCCCAAAAGATCCCTTCCCTCTCCTGAGCATCAATGCCCTGATTGAAGCGACATCGGGCAACAAGCTGCTGACCTTCATAGATGCCTTTTCAGGCTATAACCAAATCTGCATGTTTTCCCTTGACATCGCCAAGACGCCCTTTGTTACCGACCAAGGTCTGTACTGTTACCGGGTCATGCCCTTCGGGCTCAAGAATGTTGGAGCCACCTACCAGAGACTCGTTAACCGGATCTTCAAAAATCAGATCGACTGCAACATGGAAGTATACGTCGACGACATGCTCGTCAAAAGCTGGCGAGGTCAGGACCATGTGGACGACCTTGAAGAAGCGTTTGGT
This sequence comes from Hemerocallis citrina, assembly GCA_017893485.1. NCBI lineage: Eukaryota > Viridiplantae > Streptophyta > Magnoliopsida > Asparagales > Asphodelaceae > Hemerocallis > Hemerocallis citrina. The sequence continues at coordinate 186,665,907 of CM030368.1, read as the reverse complement.
GTACTCCGATCCCATGACATGAGGCTCAATCCTGCCAAGTGTGCCTTCGGCGTCTCCTCCAAAAAATTCCTCGGGCTCGCGGTTAGCCAATGCGGCATAGAGGCGAACCCTGAGAAGATCCAGGCCATTATCGATATAACCCCTCCGAAGAATGTTAAAGAAGTTCAGCGGCTGACGGGGAGGCTGGCGGCCATCAGCCGCTTTCTCTCAAAATCTGGGGAGAAATCACTCCCCTTCTTCAAGGCTCTCCGAGGGGCAAAAGGCTTCGAGCGGGGAGACCCCCCACAATAGGCATTCGAACAACTGAAGTCCTACCTCGCCAACGCTCCACTTCTGAGCAAACCCAAGCCGAGCAAATCACTCCAGCTATACCTCTCTCGGAGAATGCCCTCAGTGTCGTTCTCGTTCGGGAAGAGGATGGTGTCCAGAAGCCTCTCTACTATGTGAGCAAATTCTTGCTACGACGGAGACCAGATACGCGAAGATGGAGAAGGTGGCCTATGCAATGGTAATGGCCGCACGGAAGCTTCACCCTTATTTCCAAGCCCACTCTATTCAGGTCCTCATAGACCAACCTCTCAAAGCCATCCTTCACAAGCCCGAAACTTTCGACCACTTGGGCAAGTGGTCGATAAAGCTGAGCCAGTACGACATCAGCTACCAGCCTAGAATAGCTATCAAGGGGCAGGCCCTCGCCGAATTCATCACAAAATGAACTATTCCCGAGCCATCCGACATCCAGGAGACAGACCCAATCTACGAGGTCTACATCGATGGCTCGTCTTGCGAGGGAGGAAGCAGCGCGAGCGTCATCCTGAAGGGCCCCAATAATTTCATCCTCCAGTACTCTCTTCGTCTGAATTTTTCGGCCTCGAACAACGAGGCGGAATATGAAGTCATGATCGCTGGGCTCACCCTAGGGCACAAGGCCAGATCCACACACATCAAGGCCTTTAGTGACTCTGTAACTCCTGTTTTTCATTTTGTGTATTTTTGAGTGTATTTTTCTTTTTTGCTGTATTTCTCTCTTTGTATCTTTTCTTAGACCGTATATTGGATCTTTGTTCTTCAATATATTTATTTTATCATTTTGTCATCTTTTAATTGAGTTCTTGATTCTATTGTCTCAATCGTTCATCTCTGTTTGATAGAACTATTGTTTTTTATCCCTTTTACTCTATTGTTCGTGCCTATTTTATTTGTTCATTTTCAGTGCCTGTCTCATTGTTGTATCACCATATTTTTTTCCTTGTGGATTTATCCTACTACTTAACCCTATTTTAATTCCTATTTAAACCACTTATACTCCTACCTATACCCAAACCCATTATATTTTTCCCAGTTTACTTTTTACCCCAATACCCATTTCTTAAACTGCCCTACCCGTTAACCATGATGCCCAAAACCCGGTTACCCATCCTCTACCATGTAGCCGTCATTCTCTCATCCCTTAACCTAACTCCATCTACTATATATATATATATATATATATATATATATATATATATATATATATATATATATATATATATATATATATATATATATATATATATATATATATATATATATATATAAATTGCACCCATGCACCACCTGAATCCCCGTAACCCATATCTCCTGTGCTCACCACCTCAGCCAGAACGTAACCCCCATATCTCTCATTCTCTCCATGCCGTTGCGCCGCACCACCGCGATGCATCCCCTATCCTCCCGCTCGTCCGCCCTGCATTGCGTCTCCACCCCGACACCGACGTCAGCCCCCCTAGGCCCTCTCCCTCTTCGATGCAACAGCTCAGTCAGCACACACCCCCTGGCGGCAGCAGCAACTAGCCACACTCGTCTCGCCGTCTCGCCGTCGTTCCCCACTGTTTCGCTGGTTGCAGCGTGTGTATTGTTTCGTGGTTGTGTTCGTTGGGTTTCGTCCATTTGTTGTTCGTGAGTTTGGTTCGTGGTTGCATTTTTCGTTTGCTCGTATTCGTGCCCGAGAATCCGTTCCCTTTATTCTTGATCTTTGCACTGTTTTTGTTATCTCTCAGGCAAGTAACTTGTATTCTTTTCTTTGTGTAATACAAGTACTAAATACCGCCTATAGTGTAGTTGGGTTCTAGAGAAAATTCTTGTGTGTGATCCTCTGTAATTTATTGTCTCTATTGTGTTGATTCAACCATAGTTGCCTCACGACATAGATGACATGAAACAACTAGCGATGCCCACTTTTTGGATGTATATATATGCATGCTATTTTGTGATATCGTATGCTTGATGTGTTACTCGTGCTATAACTTGTCGTGGAATTGCAAAAATACCTTATACCATGTTGTTCGGATATCTAGTACACTATATTTCATATTTGGTTTGATTTGGATGAGTTTTACATGAACTAGATGATTTTATGTTCGAAGAATAATTCTGTATGTTCTGTTACCTTACTTTTAATTAGTATTTTAGACCCTATTAAGGTCAGTATATGAATTTTATTTGTGAATAAGATTTGTAGATAATTCTGTCTATTTTCTAACCCTTTGACATATCTCGGTTTCGTTTTATGAGTTGTGAGTTATGTCTATTTTACTACAGAGGTGTAGAAAGATTTTCAGATTTTGTTTTCTATAAATTCTGAAGAGTAATCTATTTTTTTCACGATGTTAAAAGTATTATTTTGATCCAATATTTTGCACAATAAAACTAGACTTGATTGGAATTAACCCTAAATTTTTGTTAATCTATTTGATGAGTTTACAAACCGTTCTATGTTTCCAAACAATTATTATAAATGCAGAATTTTCATACTGTTCAGTAAAGAACCTGATTTTCGACCTAATTCTACTTGATGTTTGTAATATATTTATGAATATGAAAGTTAGCCTACTGTGTCTATTTTATCACCCTTTTGGCGGATTTGGATTTCGTTCTATGGTTTGTGAGATATTGTTATTTTCGTACTGCAGTGTTTGTGATTCCAGATTTTTAAAACTGTCGTGTCTTGTTGTTTTCTGATTTTACTTGACTACTCTATTTTTGTTGGAAAATTATGAAGCTTGATTTTATGTTACTATACATATAGGGGAATACCCCAGATTTTTTGTGGATTTAATTAATGAGTTTTCTTGCTGTTTTCCTGACTTGAATACAATCTTCTGATTTCTGGCTAAACACGTTTTCTGGTTTCAATTCAATTTTGACTCAAGTTTTTGTAAAATACTATATGACTTATATATATTTTCTGAATTTGGCCGGGAATCTATTTTCCAGATTTTTTGACGGATTCAGATTTGCATGTTTGTAGCAATAGGAATCCCAGTTTTAGTGCAGTACTGTCTTACTGTCCTGAACTAGAATCGTCGTTGTTCTATCCTGTTATGAGTTATCTTTCACCTAAACATGTTTATTCTTCATCCTAAACCTATTACTTGTTTATATCATGATATTCTTGCTCTGTTTGTGACACATACATGCATGTTTGATGATAATAATTAATAACCAAGTCGGGGTTAAGGGAAAGATCTAGTAGTGGAAAATATAGAAATGTGTAATGAGAAGAGAACTCGTGTCCTGCTTGTTACATGTTCATGACTACATGATTCACGATCCTGTTACCTGACTGCACACTTTCCTATAGGAAGGTGTACTTAGAAGGGAACCACTAGGTTCTACCTGTACCTGTTCACCTGATTACCTGACTGCACACTTTCCTATAGGAAGGTGTACTCGGAAGAGAACCACTAGGTTCTACTTGTTCCTGTTTTCCTATTATCCTGATCTCTAAGTACGCTGCCCTATGGACTCCACTACGAAATCTAAACGAAACTATTTGAATGTAGCAACCATGTGATAAAAACCTGGGGCGCATGAAGTGCTACCTAGATAGTAATAATACAAGACTTGACATAACCTGATGTCTGTTACATGACTACTTGTACCTGTTCACTTGTTTACCTGTTCACCTGTTTACCTGTTACATGTTTACCTGTTTACCTACTTGCTTGATACCTGATACATGTTACCTGTACCCTGTTAGTATATCATGTTACTTGATTTTGTTTCTCGATTCATGCTAGATATTTTATTCTGTTGACTTGCTTATACCATTCTATGTTAGTTTCTGTTGTTATTCTATATTTGTTATTCTTTCCTATGTACTTGTATCTGGCACTACAAGCGGTTCGTAACTTGCATTGACGGGAGTTTGTTTTCTTTTTCCTCTTCCTGCACTTTATTAATTACAGACCAGGGTGACCAGCTGCCAGATGGAGTTGATGATATGAGATATTAGTGCTGGAGTTTTTATTATTATTTCTGTTGCTTAATTGGAATAATGTATATGTACTTGGATTTATTTGTATTTGGGCAATGTGACCCAGGATATTATTGACTTGTCCAGATTTGATTTATTTGAGATTATAATATTTTGGTTTTAAGTAAATTTCTGTTGGTATATTTGATTTGATTATGCATACTTGTTTGATTTCTTTTGCTTCCGACTCTGATTATTCCGGAGAGATGTTGTAAAGATTTTGAACAGCTTATGGATGATGAAAATCATTCGCTGGGCTTAGTTACGTATTCGTATTCCGTATTCTATTTTAGTAAGCGGGGCGTGACAAGGTTTTTTAGTGGTATCAGAGCCCAAGTTTGGCTAATGTATTAGTTTGACTGATATATTAGACAAACTTGGCTCGAACTGGGATCGGCTCAACATTTCACCAACCATGCATGCATAAATGAATTATTATCAACTTTGATCTGGATGCTAATTGTTTTTTATTTTGTGCAGACTATGGCTCATAGAGGTTCTACTTCCCGTCTATAGGGAGATCAACCTGGGATTGAGGTTGTCACCACTATGTTGAAACAGTTGATCAATATGCAGCAGAACCACAGTGACTTGGTGATGGCTGCTTTGGAAGCTGTTCGGATTTTGCCGGTCGCTGTGCCTATATAGGCAGCTCTTCCTCCCCATCTGGGTACAATCACGGACTTCATGAGGCTGCATCCCGATAGATTTTTAGGCATTATGGTGCCTTTGGAGGCAGAACAGTGGTTGATTCGGACTGAGCAATTGTTTTTGGCAGCTATAGTGGCAGATGCTGATAGAGTGGATGTGGTAGCCATGCAGCTGGTGGATCTGGCTCATATTTGGTGGAGGTCCGAATCTGAAAGGCTCGAACGACCGATCACTTGGGCCACTTTCACCAGGGGCTTTTTGGAGAAGTTCTTCCCTAGCAGCACTAGAGTTGAGATGGAGTAACAATTCCTAGCCCTGAAACAGGTTGGTCTTTATTTCTAGTAATGGAATTTTGTTACATATTTTTCATACAATGTTGTAACATGAGACTTTCTTGAAACAGAGCTCCAGGTCTGTGGATGAGTATGCAGTTGAATTTATGAGACTTAGCTGCTTCGCTGCCGTTCCTGTGGCAAACGAAGAGGACAGGGCTCGTAGATTCATATTGGGACTTGCTCGAGACATTAAGGTGCAGCTTGTCTCCCTCCGCTTGCATACTTATGCTGAGGCTCTCGAGGCAGCTCGAGCTCAGGAGCAGGCTCGTGGTGGATTGGCTCCTTCCCAGTGGACTGTTCTGCACTCTGCTATTGTTAGGCCTTCTGGTGGGCCGGTTAGGAGGCCTGTCCCAGCCCATCCGGTCAGGGCAGCTTCTTACTCTTCTGTTGGTTCCCAGAGGATTGGTTTCTGTGACTTTTGTCAGTTAGCTGAGCATGATCGCAGGGAATGTAGGTGCGCCAATCGCTGATTCTTCAGGTGGCGCTACTGATCATTCAGTGTGAGATTGTCTGCAGCCGCAGCAGCAGTTGGCTCTTCCAGCCAGGAGTTCCGTTCAGCAGGTTGCCCCAGCTCGTGGTCCAGTCAGGCCACCACTTCCTCCTCAATGCCAGATTGTCAGTCAGAGGACCGCTGTTCTGAGGAGAGGTCAAGCTTTCAACCTGACTGCTACAGAGGCTGAGTCAGCTGAGGGTGTTGTTGCAGGTATATTTTGCTTTTATTGTTTTGTTGTTCCTCTTTTTGCTTCTTTCTTTTTGTCTTGCTTTATTCTATCCTATTATCTTTCTGCATTGAATTTTTCCTCACCCTTGTTCATCTATTCTTTTCCCTGTCTCTTTTGATTCTATCTTAGGTATTGTCCTTGTTTGCTCTTTCCCTGCTCATGTTCTTTTTTATTCCGGGGCAACCCATTCTTTTGTCTCCTCTCGATTTGTGGCTCGCCATCAGTTGGAGTGTAGAAATATGTAAGAGGCTTGGAACATTATGACAGGTGGTGGTGTTGTCATTTGTTCCTAGAAGTGCAGGTAGTGTCCCGTGATTATTGGTAGCGCAGATTTCAAGGTCAATCTGGTTGTAATTGGGAATTCAGGATTCAACATTATTCTGGGTATGGATTGGTTGGGTGAATCCCACGCCATTATTGATTGCCGTACCAAGAAAGTTGTGTTCCGAATTCCAAATCACGTAGAGTTTGAGTTCCATGCCGAGGAGATGTCCCTTGGCCGAGCTGCAGTTAATCAGGAGGTTTGTGCGATGAAATTGCATTCAGGCTGTGAAGCTGTGCCTCTAGTAGTTCGGGATTTCCTGGATGTTTTTTCAGAGGAGTTGTCTGGCTTACCCCCTGATAGGGATGTGGAGTTCGGTATTGAAGTTCAGCTGGGTACGGTGCCTATATCGAAGAGTTCCTACAGGATGGCACCGGTTAAGTTAGCAGAGCCAGATTCAGGAATTGCTTGATTTGGGGTTCATCAGACCCAGTATTTTGCCTTGGGGTGCTCCAGTCATTTTTGTCAACAAGAAGGATGATAGTCGTCGACTGTGCATGGGTTATCGGGAACTAAATGGTGTTACCCAGGATCGATGATTTATTTGATCTGTTGAGTGGAGCTGCTATTTTTTCGAAGTTGGATCTTTTTTCTGGGTATCATCAAGTCAAAGTGAAGGCGACTGATGTACAGAAAACTGCATTCAGGACCAAATATGGGCACTATGAGTATCTTGTGATGTCGTTCGGGGTCACGAACGCGCCTGCTATATTCATGAGTCTTATGAACTGGGTCTTTTCTCAGTTCTTGGATAGATTTTTGGTGTTCTTCATTGATGAAATTTTGGTATATTCACGGAATCAGGAAGATCATGCTAAGCATCTTAGAGTGGTTCTGCAGACTTTGAGGGAAAATCAGCTCTATAGGAAACTTAGCAAGTGTGAGTTTTGTCTCGACAGGGTTTCTTTCTTGGGGCACATCATCTCTGGCGATGGTATTTCTGTGAATCCTTCGAAGGTTGAGGCTGTGAAGGATTGGCCTATTCCCAAGTCAGTTTTAGAGGTCAGGAGTTTTCTCAGGTTAGCTGGCTATTATCGAAAATTCGTCCAAGATTTTTCGAAGATAGTAGGACCATTGACTAAGCTAACTGGGAAGGATCAGAAGTTCTGTTGGTCTGAGGCTTGTAGTGAGGCTTTTGCTGAGTTGAAGAGCAGGTTGACGTCAGTGCCAGTGTTGACTATTCCAGATGGTTCAGGTTGATTTGTAATTCACCGTGATTCTTCTGGTAAGGGTCTTGGGGCAGTTCTGATGCAGAAGGGCTAAGTCGTTGCTTATGGATCGAGGCAGTTGAGGCCGCATGAGAAGAACTATCTGACTCATGACTTGGAGTTAGCAGTTGTAATCTATGCTTTGAAGCAGTGGAGACACTATTTACTTGGGGACCGAGTGGAGATCTTTACAGATCACAAAAGTCTCCAGTACGTCTTCATCCAGAAGGAGTTGAACATGAGGCGAAGGCGTTGGTTGGAACTTATGGCCGATTATGACATCAGTTTGCAATACCATCCTGGTAAAGTAAACTTGGTGCCAGATGCTTTGAGCAAGAGACCGGCAGTTATGTTCCTAACTCAGCAGAGGGATCTGATTGAGAAGATGTAGAGGTTGGAGTTGGATGTTTTGTTATCGGGTTCTGCTCGGAGTTATTTGGTGCTCCAGCTTCAGTCGTATCTTGTTGATCAGATCAAAGAGGCGCAAGCTAGTGATGCGCGGTTGCAGGGTTTTTAAGCTGAGGTTGAGTCTGGGTCCAGAACGGACATGGTTATTCATGCTAATGGATCGCTTCATTTTGGGTCAGGTTGTGTGTCCCAAAGGGCAAAGTTTGTCATAGGTTGTTTGAGGAAGCCCACCAGTCTTCGTATTCTATCCATCCTGGCGGTACTAAGATGTATCGGGATTTGAAGCTTCATTTCTGGTGGCATGGTATGAAGAGAGTTGTGGCTCGGTTTGTTTCTCAGTGTTTGATCTGCCAGAAGGTTAAGGCAGAGCATCAGAGGACCGCCGGACTTCTTCAACCGCTTCCCATTCCGGAGTAGAAGTGGGAACATATCACTATGGATTTTGTGACTGCTTTGCCGAGGAGTCCTAAGGGTCATAATGTCATTTGGGTGATTGTTGACCGTTTGACGAAGAGTGCTTACTTCATTCCCTTTAGTTTCGGACAGTCTACTGAGGGCCTAAATGAGAAGTACATGCAAGAGATTGTCAGACTTCATGGGGTTCTAGTTAGTATTGTATTCGACAGGGATACGAGATTCAGATCTCAGTTCTGGGAGAGTCTTCAGAACAGTTTGGGGAGTAAATTAAAGTACAGTACAACTTTTCATCCCTAGACTGATGGACAGTCAGAGAGGACCATCCAGATTCTTGAGGACATATTGAGGTCCTGTATGCTGCAGTTCGGTGGATCATGAGAGGACCATTTACATCTCATAGAGTTCTCGTACAATAACAGCTTTCAGACCAGTCTTAAAGCTGCACCGTTCGAGGCACTTTATGGGCGGAAGTGCAGATCACCAGTGTGCTTGGATGACATTGGTGAGAGGAAGTTGTTGGGTCCAAAGTTGATCACCAGGACAGTTGATGCGGAGGTTCAGATCAGGAAGCATTTGCAGGTAGCTCAGGATAGACAGTGGCGATGGGCAGATGTCCATCGGAGAGCTTTGGAGTTTGAGGTTGTTGACCATGTTTTTCTAAAGGTACCGCCTTGGCGTGGTGTCATTAGGTTCGGTGGTGGGGGCAAGCTTAGCCCCAAGTTTATTGGACCATTTGATATTGCAGAGCGAGTAGGCAAGGTGACTTATCGTCTTGCATTGCTGCCAGCTTTATTAGGAGTGCACGATGTTTTCCATGTCTTACAACTCAGGAGATATATCCGAGATGAGAGCCACGTGATCGACTATTCTGAGTTGACCGTTCGGCTGAATTTGACCTGTGAGATTCCGTTAATTGCTATTGTGGATCGGTGGGAGAAAGTGCTTAAGAACAAGGTCATCAAGCTGGTTAATGTTTCTTGGAATCCTTACTCGCCCAGTGAGTCGACTTGGGAGCTGGAGGAGGAGATTCAGCAGAAGTTTCCTCATCTGTTTGTGTAGCTTTTTGTTTTGTTCTTTCTTTTCTTTTTGGGGTTACCCTATGTATCTTCTTGTTTGAATTTCGAGGACGAAATTCTTCTTGTTAGGTGGGTAGGATTTATAACCCATGTTTTCCATTTTCTGTACTTTTTGAGGGTATTTTTCTTTTTTGGTGTATTTCTCTCTGTGTCTTTTCTTGAACCATATATTGAATCTTTGTTCTTCAATATATTCATTTTATCGTTTTGTCATCTTTAAATTGAGTTCTTGATTCTATTGTCTCAATCGTTCATCTCTGTTTAATAGAACTATTATTTTTGGTCCTCTTTACTCTATTGTTCGGGCCTATTTTATTTGTTCATTTTCTGTGTCCGTCTCATTGTTGTATCACCCTATTTTTTTTCTTGTGGATTTATCCTACTTCTTAACCCTATTTTAATTCATATTTAAACCACTTATACTCCTACCTATACCCAAACCCATTATATTTTTTCACTGTTTACTATTTTCCCCAATACCCATTTCTTAAACTACCCTACCCGTTAACCATGATGCCCAAAACCCGGTTACCCCTCCTCTACCCTATCGCTGTCATTCTCTTATCCCTTAACCTAACTCCATCTACTCTCTAAATATATACATTGCACCCATGCACCCCTGAATCCCCGTAACCCATATCCCCTCTACTCACCCTCTCAACCAGAACCCGACCCCCTATCTCCTGTTCTCTCCCTGCCGTTGTGCCGCACCACCGCGACGCAGCCCTTGTCCTCCCGCTCATCCTCCCTGCATCGCGTTTCCACCCCGACGCCGATGTGAGCCCCCCCCCCCCCCCCCCCCCCCCGTGTCCTCTCCCGACGCAGCGGCTCAGTCTGTACTACCCCGAACGAATATTATATGTACATAATTATTATTTTTAAAGTTAAAATATTTTTATAGAAATTACTTGATTTTTCTAATAAAAAGTTATCTGGATATATATACTAGTAAGGATATACAGGTATTGTATCAGTTTTCTACAGTTGTACAAAATCTTGAAAAATACATTTTTGAGAAAATATCTGGAAAATCTCGGGCAGATATTAAAAAATTTATTATTTTATTATTATTATCAGAATTGAAATATTTTTGGTGGATATCACCCAGTTTTGTTAATAAACATTATCTATGTATATATATACTAGTCGGTATATGGCTGTTTTGTTTCAAATTGATACTGGAATCTTCCGAGCCGGTAATAAAATTATTTTATTTTTATTCTCGGAATTAAATTATTTTGGTAGAGATTATTCGTTTTAACCAATAAAAATTATCTGTATAATCAGATATATGTACGTAGTTGAATCGTATCGATTTCGTACGTTTCTACGAAATCATGTAGTATTTGATTTGACAAAATACCTCTTATTTTGATCAATCATGATCAAAATTAAGGGTTAGAGATGATTTTGGGTGTTGACTGCAAATTAATTGGGTTTGATTGTAAATTAAAATTACAAATTGATTCGCATTTGTGTGAGCCACAAGAGAGATAGACAAGTGGACTCTTCTCCACCACATGCTCTCTCTCCCTCTCCTATTAGAATGTCCGGCCCCAACCCAAGGGCAAAAGCCCTCTTTTCATTTTTGTTTCTCCTTCTCACTCCATCTCATTTCTCATCTCATTCTCTCTTCTTCTACTTGTTTAATTAGAAGAAAACAAATTGAGAAGAAAATAAAAGAAAAGAGAGATCAAATCAAAAGAGGGGTTTTCATTTGGAGGTTGTTCTTGAAGAGGATCAAGAACAAGGAGCAATGAGGAGAAGAGCAAGCTAGTCCTTCCTACAAGTTTGGATGGGGGTTTCTCATTCTCATGGTTATTTTTACTTATTATTAGGGTTATTATTGGTTTGTGTTGTTGTATTGAGTTAATTTCATGTGCATATGAACTAGAACATGCAAAGATTGAAGTTGCAGAACACAAAATAGAACCATAAAGATTCAATTTTTGTAGTTCTAGGGTTAGAATTATTTAACTAAGTTAAAGGTGGAATTTTGATCCCAAATTTTATTTTAGAGATTCTTATGGGTGTTATTAACATGCTCAAATTTTTGTGGGTTTCGAAGTGGTTTTGATGGGTGAAACAACCGTTTCCCCCAAAACAGCGAGCGCGGGCAAAAGACAGCATTTGCTGTTTTGGGGGTGAACAACGGCCTAGGTTCTAGGGGCTGGAACTTGGTGTTCCTTATGGAATTAGGAAAGTGACCAACTAGGAAGTTTTAGTAGACATTCTCACCTTTCCAAAATGTCCGATTTGGTTAGATTCCGATAAGAGGTGCAAAAGTTATGGCCGTTACAAAACAGAGCAGCCAGCTTGGCTGAGAGTGCTCGCTGTTTTGCTTGTTTGTTGTTTTTGAGCCTCTTACTTGTGAAATCAGAGGAAGTGACCAACTAGGAAGTTGTAGTAAACGTTCTCACCTTTCTGAATTGCCCTATTTGGTTAGATTCTGATAAACGGAGTAGAAGTTATGTGCTTTGGAAGTTTTAGCCTTGCTGTAGCTTCGGCTGTCCTCGCTTAGTTTTTGCGTCTGTTCAAGGGATGGTAGATTGAGTTCCATAGGGAATCTGAAAAAGTCATTAACTAGAGAGTTGTAGTATATGTTCCCACCTTTCTAAATTGTATGATTTGGTTAGATTCCAACAAGTAGAGCAAAAGTTACAAGCTATGGAAGTTTCAGCTTTTTGTTGAAAATCTGTAGTTTGGTTGGCTGCTTGTGTATGTTCGAGGGCAGGAATTTGGAATTCCTTACGGAATCTAAGGAAGTGGTCAACTAGATAATTGTAGTAGATGTTCTCACCTTTCCAAATTGTCCAGTTTCGTTAGATTCCGACAAGTAAATCAAAAGTTACAAGCTCTCAAAGTTTCAGTTTTGTTGTAGCCTTGGTTGTCTTTCGTTAGCATTTGCGTGTGTTCGATGTCAGGAATTTGGAATTCCTTACAGAATCTGAGGAAGTGGTCAACTAGAGAGTTGTAGTAGATGTTCCCACCGTTCCAAATTCTCCAGTTTCGTTAGATTCCGATAAGTAGAGCAAAAGTTACAAGCTGTAGAAGTTTCAGTTTTTTGTTGAAAATTCGCAGTTTGGTTAAACTGTTTGCGTGTGTTCGATGGACCGAATTTTGGATTCCTTACGGGATCTGAAAAAGTGTTCAACTAGAGAGTTGCAGGAGATGTTCTCACCTTTTTAAAAAGTATAGATTTGTCAAATTCCGATAAGCGTAGCACTAGTTGCTTCTAAGTTGTCGGAAGGGTTTTTATGTCGTTTTCGGGTTTTTCTTTGGTAGTATATCTATTTTAGACTGTTAGAAGATTCTTTTGTTGCTTCTAACTATAAAAGATCGAGTTTTGCTAGTAAGCACGTTTTTTGTTGCTTCTAGATTATTAAAATACCCGTATGGTTGTTTCTATATGTCATTTTGCTCATACGCAGCTCGGCTGGCTCGTATGCAGTTGTTGGTCTCATACATAGATTATTTGGCTCGTATGTAGTTGTTGGTCTCGTACGTAGCTTATTTGGCTCGTATATATGTTGTTGTCTCATACGCAGCTCGTCTGGCTCGTAGTTTTAGGTTTCATACGTAGCTCGTTTGGCTCGTATGTTTTTTGTTTACTCGTATGTAGCTTATTAGCTAGTACGCAGTTTGTTGTGCTCATCTAGGGTGATATTGTAGCGCCCCGAATTTCAAATATGATAACTTAGAAAATACGTGGCACAATCCCAGCTCAACTTCAATGTAACAATATGCATAGCCCAAAAACACAAAATTATTTTATTCCAAACTTTATTACAACAATCCTTTTCAAATGCAGCGGAAATACAAACACCTTGAACTACAACTTTCTTTTACAACACTCCTCTTTACAAAACTACACAAGGCTCTGTTATATCACTCATAATCTCTAAAGCTAACCCAAGCATCCAAGCCTCCAACTCTAGGCAGCAACCTGCATCATATGAGGCTAGAGTTGAACCCTAACCCCCAAACTAAAGGGGTCAGCCATAAATGGTGTGAGTGATATAAACAACAAACATAAATAAACAATAAACATGATTTCTTAAGCAACATGTACTGAACAAAGATACATAAACTAAACATGTATTGTGAAGTAAGAAACGATAGTAAAGTACACGCATGAAACCAAGTCAAGAAATAATACCATCGATCAGATACCCTTCTATCAATCACTCTCAAACAAGTACAGCTCAACTATACTGTACTGTCGACTGTTTAGGGGACCAGTCGACTGTTCTCTGCCAAATACTCGTTTGTCAGTCACTAACAGGGAACACATGCACAAAACCAAGTTAAGAAAACACAACTCCATATGCAACCAATCCCACTACTGTGATGGGCAACAAGATTCCGAATACTCCGCGAATAGGCGTCACCGCCCTCGACGCGCAAGCATCAAGTAGGATAGCTCAAGAACAACAACAACAACAACAACAACAACAACAACAACCGGAGAATCATCTCCCTGCTGTGTATTCCACGAATAGGCCTTCAAAACCCTCGACGTGCAAATACACCTGATACATTCCGTGAATAGGTCTGCCGACCCTCGACACGCAAATGCACCCTGCATGCTCCGTGAATAGGCCCGTAGACCCTCGACACGCTAACATCTAAATATTATGTACCCCACGAATAGGTTTGCAAGACCCTCGACGTGCAGATACACCCGATACATTCTGTGAATAGGTCTGCCGACCCTCGACACACAAATGCATCCTGCATGCTCCGTGAATAGACCCGTAGACCCTCGACACGCAAACATCTAAATAACTCAAAACAACAACTAACCAAGACCCCTCAGGCCTATCTCAATAAATCTCAAACAGAACCAAAACTCACTAATTCATCGTCAAACGATCAAGGAGAAATCTCTCCACTCAACAAACTCAAGTCTTTAATAGATTCCATAATCCAAGTCCAACCATAATATATATTGAAAGCGTATGTTCTATAGAAGAATAATATTTATAAGGATAGATTATAGATCCAAAACATTTAAAGAAATAGTTGTTTAAAGAATATCAAAATACATTAGAAAAGTATCAGTACCAGTCGACTGCAAAAGGTCACCAGTCGACTGTCCAGAGTGAAAACTAACATCTTTAAGAAGTAAGATTTAAGTGTCTACAGTCTGCAAAACTCATCAGTCCACTGTCCAGAAAGAAATCCAGTAACTTTCAGAAAATGAGTTAAGTATAGTATAAGTCAACTGTTAGTACTATAGGTCGACTGTCCAGAGAAAATTCAATAATCTTTGAAGAAAATATTCTAAGTATAGCAGTCGAACATATCAAATCTAGGTATTTTACTACTAAACATATCGAAATCTAGAAACACATACACATACTTACAAGATGAAATCTGAAACTTAACATTTCAAAATCTGAGAATATTTATATATATACATCTGAAGGTACTAAAATATGAAACTACAAATATCAAGACCTGATATATTAAGGAAATCTAAAATTAACTCTGAATAAATTCTGGAATTTACTCAATCTACAACATATAAAAGAAATATTTGAAACATGAGCAATCTGAACTCAAAATCTGGGATCATTCTTTATCAAGATCAATCTAATTGACTATACAAACATCTAGCCAAGAAATCATGGAAACTTGTGACTTAAGGGGTTCTACCCGAAGCTGCCTATACCCAGGCCGAGCCCCCCTCTTTTCTGTGGATATTTGCACCCCTTTCCTATACATACCTGCAACCCGATAGCATACAAATCCCATACCCGCAAACTATATTTCATCCATTAACTATCACAATTTGAAAAGAAACTTAGAATTTGAGTATGGGTTGTTTGATTAAAATTTACAGTAAAACAACTAATAACTTATAAAACAACAACCCCCCTTTTAAAAAAAAAAAAAAAAATCAATCAAACAAGGGGTTTCTGTGCATACAATGGTCTATAACTTATCTTGACATATACCCTTAAATCCCTACACGATTTATAAACACAGAAGCACCTTACAAATTAAAAAAAGTTCTTTTATGCATCACCAGTCCCCAATATCAATAACCAATCTATACATAAGCACTTTACATCTCACTTATGATTTTTATTTCATGAAAGATATCAAACCCACATTCGTTCATCATGCAATACGTCAACTATCATTAGATTCATTCATTCACACACAAAAAGTCATATAAACAATGCATGAGAATAGATAAACACCCACATACAACATTCAAAGAACAAAACAAAACAAATATATCACTCACCTTTGAATTGAAGAGATCCGACGAAAAAGCCTTCTTTTTGCTAGATCCAAATCTTCCTCTTCAATTACCAATAAAAGATATAATAAAATCTGAGTTGTGCAGCGAATGACGGCTGCAAACTCTCTTATATAGGCCGGAAATATTGTTTTTAGGGTTTAGGAATACCTTTGCAAAATAGTCCTTTCAAAACGTAATTTTACATATATAGTTCTATTCTTGGAAACCCAATAAAAACCATTTAAATTCGGATTTAAAAGTAAAATATACTAGTAAATCTCAATTGGTACAGTTCAAAACGTCCAGAAAATATAATTTGCACTTTAACCCTTAAAAATGTCAATTTTGCAAAAAGATCCTTCTTTTCTCAAAAATTGCAAATAGGCCCAATTAATTTGAGAAAAATCTGAAAAATACTAAATAAATTCCAAATATTAAATAATAATTTTTCATAAGGAAAACTTAACTTTTGAACCTCTCAAGAAAATATTTGCACGTGTTTTGCACGTGCAGAAAGATAACTCTTTAGAAAATATTTATTAAATCTCCAGAAAATCATTTTAATTCATTTTCAAATATTTAGAATAATATTTGAAAATATGGGGTTCTACATCACTCCCTCCTTAGAAGAGTTCTGTCCTCCGAACTACTGCTAATGGGGTCCGAACAAACCCACCAACAAAGAATGAAAACTCATGGATAGAAACATAATTTTAGGAAATACAGTCACACCAAAGAACGCATTCCATCAAAAGAAATACATCATACAGAAGAAACACAATCATGCAAAGAATTCAGAAAAACAAACTCCCGCTGCGCAACTTTGATAACTTGCCATCTGAAGTCATGCTGCAACAACCTCTGAACTCCTGCATCCAACTCTGACCTTCTGCTTCATCCTTCCGAGAATCAGTGGCCACTCCCTCCTTAGAAAGGACATGACTAAGGATAGCCACCTCAAGACCTTGTCTGAACACCTTGAGCTCCATACTTAAGACTAGCAATAAATGGGCGTCACAATTGCATGCAAGAAAACAGTATCAAATAAAACTTTGTCTTTATTCAAATAAATCTTGTTACATGAAGAAAAATACTCAATCTTCAATTATTCCCCATAGAAGTTTTACTTAATACAAAAGAATAAATTTCAAAATTTTTGCACACACAGATCGTATTCCTGAGTTGCCCGCATCCTCCTCAATTAACGCGAACACTCGCCCCTGCTTCAGATCCTTGTCTTTCCCTGCCCCATCTTTCTTCAGCTGCGGACAGTTTGGTCGAATGTGCCCTTCTTGACCACAATGAAAACAAGCCTTCCGAGGTTTGGTGCATGCTGCTCGATAATGACCTGTCTCTCCATAGTTGAAACAAGTCGAACCCTGAACCGCGGGCGCCTTCTGCACTGGCCCACTGAACTTGACCTGCTTCACTGGAAATTCCTTCCCATCCTGATCGTCTACCGGCCTCTTTTTCTTGTTCCAAGTCTCTTGCTTTACCCGGGACCGGTCCATATCTTCCTCGGTCATAGCTGCTCTCCTAACCAGCTTGTCGAATCTTCTGATGCCCAATGGAATCATCCTTGACCTCAAGCCTGGCCTCAAGCCCTGCTCAAACTTTTTGGCCTTCTTTGCCTCATCGACGACCAACTCCGGTGCATACCGCAAAAGTTGAGCAAATTTGGTCTAATACTCCCACACGGTCATGCTGCCCTGCTGAAGGTTCAAGAATTCCGTCGCCTTCTTCTCCTGAACATCTAGGGGAAAGAAGCGATCTCTGAACTCCTCCAGAAAAGCTTCCCAAGTCAACGGCTAATCTCCCAAAGCCCTTTTTACTGACTCCCACCAGACACCAGCGTCCTTCTCAAGCTGCATCAAAGCTAACTTCACCTTGCTGGCTGCTGGAGTCTCCGATACCTCGAAGATCGTCTCCATCTTCCGAATCCAGTCATCTGCTGCGGTTGGATGAGCTTGCCCCTCAAAGACTGGCGGCCTCATCCTCTTAAAGGATTCAATCTGCTTAATAGGGTCGGCGTTCACCAATCCATGTCCAGCTCCATGATTTGGCTGCGGATTCTGCTGCTGTGCTTGCTGCTGCGCCACGTTGAATGCCATCAGCGTGTTCAGCGTCTGGTACACCTTGGCAAATTCAGCCTCAAGGTTGATCCCATTTCCTCGGGAACTACCAGATCCATCCTCATTGTTGCCACCATTCCTGCCTCTGGGTGCAACCATTTTGAATTCTGCAAAACAAGGGTAAAGTTAGAGCATCACACACACATTTCAAATTCACATCAATACCCTTTGGCAAAATTTCAATCGAATTCCCAAAGGTAAAACATCATATTCAGTTCTATGTGATACTCACTCTTTAATGTCCACACCTAGGTACTCACACTCTAGTGTCCACACCTAGGTTGGTTTTCATACTATGTCTATTATTACTATTGAAGCATGCTCTGATACCAATCTGTAGCGCCCCGAATTTCTAATATGATAACTTAGAAAATACGTGGCACAATTCCAGCATCAACTTCAATGTAACAATATGCATAGCCCAAAAACACAAAATTATTTTATTCCAAACTTTATTACAACAATCTTTTTCAAATGCAGCGAAAATACAAACACCTTGAACTACAACTTTCTTTTACAACACTCCTCTTTACAAAATTACACAAGGCTCTATTATATCACTCATAATCTCTAAAGCTAACCCAAGCATCCAAGCCTCCAACTCTAGGCAGCAACCTGCATCATATGAGGCTAGAGTTGAACCCTAACCCCCAAACTAAAGGGGTCAGCCATAAATGGTGTGAGTGATATAAACAACAAACATAAATAAACAATAAACATGATTTCTTAAGCAACATGTACTGAACAAAGATACATAAACTAAACATGTATTGTGAAGTAAGAAACGATAGTAAAGTACACGCATGAAACCAAGTCGAGAAATAATACCATCGATCAGATACCCTTCTATCAATCACTCTCAAACAAGTACAGCTCAACTGTACTGTACAGTCGACTGTTTAGGGGACCAGTCGACTGTTCTCTGCCAAATACTCGTTTGTCAGTCACTAACAGGGAACACATGCACAAAACCAAGTTAAGAAAACACAACTCCATATGCAACCAATTCCACTACTGTGATGGGCAACAAGATTCCGAATACTCCGCGAATAGGCATCACCGCCCTCGACGCGCAAGCATCAAGTAGGATAGCTCAAAAACAACAACAACAACAACAACAACAACAACAACCGGAGAATCATCTCCCTGCTGTGTATTCCACGAATAGGCCTTCAAGACCCTCGATGTGCAAATACACCTGATACATTCCGTGAATAGGTCTGCCGACCCTCGACACGCAAATGCACCTTGCATGCTCCGTGAATAGGCCCGTAGACCCTCGACACGCGAACATCTAAATATTATGTACCCCACGAATAGGTTTGCAAGATCCTCGACGTGCAGATACACCCGATACATTCTGTGAATAGGTCTGCCGACCCTCGACACACAAATGCATCTTGCATGCTCCGTGAATAGGCCTGTAGACCCTCGACACGGAAACATCTAAATAACTCAAAACAACAACTAACCAAGACCCCTCAGGCCTATCTCAATAAATCTCAAACAGAACCAAAACTCACTAATTCATCGTCAAACGATCAAAGAGAAATCTCTCCACTCAACAAACTCAAGTCTTTAATAGATTCCATAATCCAAGTCCAACCATAATATATATTGAAAGCATATGTTCTATAGAAGAATAATATTTATAAGGATAGATTATAGACCCAAAACATTTAAAGAAATAGTTGTTTAAAGAATATCAAAATACTTTAGAAAGGTATCAGTACCAGTCGACTGCAAAAGGTCACCAGTCGACTGTCCAGCGTGAAAACTAACATCTTTAAGAAGTAAGATTTAAGTGTCTACAGTCGACTGCAAAACTCACCAGTCGACTGTCCAGAAAGAAATCCAGTAACTTTCAGAAAATGAGTTAAGTATAGTATAAGTCAACTGTTAGTACTATAGGTCGACTGTCCAGAGAAAATTCAATAATCTTTGAAGAAAATATTCTAAGTATAGCAGTCGAACATATCAAATCTAGGTATTTTACTACTAAACATATCGAAATCTAGAAACACATACACATACTTACAAGATGAAATCTGAAACTTAACATTTCAAAATCTGAGAATATTTATATATATACATCTGAAGGTACTAAAATCTGAAACTACAAATATCAAGACCTGATATATTAAGGAAATCTAAAATTAACTCTGAATAAATTCTGGAATTTACTCAATCCACAACATATAAAAGAAATATTTGAAACATGAGCAATCTGAACTCAAAATATGGGATCATTCTTTATCAAGATCAATCTAATTGACTATACAAACATCTAGCCAAGAAATCATGGAAACTTGTGACTTAAGGGGTTCTACCCGAAGCTGCCTATACCCAGGCCGAGCCCCCCTCTTTTCTGTGGATATTTGCACCCCTTTCCTATACATACCTGCAACCCGATAGCATACAAATCCCATACCCGCAAACTATATTTCATCCATTAACTATCACAATTTGAAAAGAAACTTAGAATTTGAGTATGGGTTGTTTGATTAAAATTTACAGTAAAACAACTAATAACTTATAAAACAACAACCCCCCTTTTTTTAAAAAAAAAAAAAAAATCAATCAAACAAGGGGTTTCTGTGCATACAATGGTCTATAACTTATCTTGACATATACCCTTAAATCCCTACACGATTTATAAACACAGAAGCACCTTACAAATTAAAAAAAGTTCTTTTATGCATCACCAGTCCCCAATATCAATAACCAATCTATACATGAGCACTTTACATCTCACTTATGATTTTTATTTCATGAAAGATATCAAACCCACATTCGTTCATCATGCAATACGTCAACTATCATTAGATTCATTCATTCACACACAAAAAAGTCATATAAACAATGCATGAGAATAGATAAACACCCACATACAACATTCAAAGAACAAAACAAAACAAATATATCACTCACCTTTGAATTGAAGAGATCCGACGAAAAAGCCTTCTTTTTGCTAGATCCAAATCTTCCTCTTCAATTACCAATAAAAGATATAATAAAATCTGAGTTGTGCAGCGAATGACGGCTGCAAACTCTCTTATATAGGCCGGAAATATTGTTTTTAGGGTTTAGGAATACCTTTGCAAAATAGTCCTTTCAAAACGTAATTTTACATATATAGTTCTATTCTTGGAAACCCAATAAAAACCATTTAAATTCGGATTTAAAAGTAAAATATACTAGTAAATCTCAATTGGTACAGTTCAAAACGTCCAGAAAATATAATTTGCACTTTAACCCTTAAAAATGTCAATTTTGCAAAAAGATCCTTCTTTTCTCAAAAATTGCAAATAGGCCCAATTAATTTGAGAAAAATCTGAAAAATACTAAATAAATTCCAAATATTAAATAATAATTTTTCATAAGGAAAACTTAACTTTTGAACCTCTCAAGAAAATATTTGCACGTGTTTTGCACGTGCAGAAAGATAACTCTTTAGAAAATATTTATTAAATCTCCAGAAAATTATTTTAATTCATTTTCAAATATTTAGAATTATATTTAAAAATATGGGGTTCTACAGATATCATTGCCCTAGGGGCTATCGACCATCAAGGCGTGTGTTTTCCTTACTCCTAAGGGACTGTAAACGAGTCACTTTGTGTGTACCGTCAGATCTTAACCGAGTTGGTTGATCGTGAACCGGAGTGTTGATGAAATCCAAGTTCAGGGTAGTAGCATGCGAATATGTTCGTATTGCCGGGGTCTTGGATAGATAGGCCATGAACCAGGTCCTTAGGAATTCTGGTAAGTCTAGGTTGAGCATCCTAGTAAAGTCATCTTGCGAAGTCTAACTTAAGACGTAGCTTGTTCTATTAATATTGTTGTCATCCCTAGGATTGTTCAGGGTTAGTGACATTGTTAGGGTAGTAACTTATGGCTATTACTACTTAACCTATATTTATTATTATTTTCTCGCCAAAGGGAAAGAGTTGGTGTTAAGGGTGATATCTTATGATCTGACATGTCCTATCGGCCGACACTAGGCGGTGTTATTGGGTTGTACCCTTCTTGTCAAAGGAATACGGTCTATGCCTTTTCATGAGTTGGGAGCACGAGATCCGTATCTCGTCTATTAATTTCTGAAGTACCATGATAAGGGCGGGCGAAGCTAAGGGATGGAACCCCAGAACTCCATCATGTTCTATGCCGGGGAAGCGAATAGGCCATAGGATACGGTCTATGAGTTAGGGGGCCGCAGGGGATGCTTCGAGCTAACCTGTGTTGCAGGAACTCTGAGGGTTCATCTGGTTTTTGAGTGAGGTCCGGTACACCAGGTAGTAGTGGAAAACGAGGACACCATGAGCTGACTGCGAATGGCAGGATTAGACCGTTTCAGGGCAACCTTATCAGTCATGTTGTATCTTCAGAAACAAGTTGAGTACAAGAGTAGAATTCATAGCGCGAGTTCGAATCTCTATATATGAAGAAACGGCTTGAGATGGGGCGTATGTAGTATGAGATGCATACTGTTCCGGAGACTTGCTGCATTAGAATAAGAGCATCCTTGCATTGGTTAATCTTGCATTAGAGTCTAAGTCAGAGCATACACTGACACATTAAATATACGTACACGTTTCTCTTTTCATCAATCTGTTTGTTTAAAGTTGAGAATCGCTGCTAGTCATCAGCCTTAAAGCGTCAGTATATGTACTGACGTCCCCACTTCTATAGGTACTGTATAGCAAAATTACAGGTACTGGATTACAGAAGTACAGGTACAGGATTCAGGAGGACTCAAGGCAAGAGAAGCAGGAGTCGATTTTATTTAAGTTTTCCGCTGTAATATATGTTGATTACTATTTTTTCTTTTGTAACAATTGTTGTAATTTATTTATTTGTTGCAAAACATCCAAGTGAAGTACCAAGTATTGTTCTTTATTCATTATACTCTGATGTAAATTGTTGAAAGTTGTAACACTTGGGATTGTAAAGGTATTATTGTAACACTGTTATAATATATTGCAATTTTGTAACATTTGGACTTGTAATACATTTGTGTTGAATAAAAAGTTTTTAAATTTTCCTGTTTTTCTGTGTATTGTGGCTAATTGAAGACAAGATTCTGGCTTATGTCACGGTTTCCCAGTGTATGAAAATCGAGGCATTACACAGTCAGCACACACACACCCCCCCTGCGGCAGCAGTAACTAGCCGCACTCGTCTCACCATCTTGCCGTCGTTCCCCGTTGTTTCGCTGGTTACGGTGTGTGTATTGGTTCGTGGTTGTGTTCGTTGGGTTTCGTCCGTTCGTTGTTCGTGAGTTTGGT
Organism: Hemerocallis citrina; assembly: GCA_017893485.1. NCBI lineage: Eukaryota > Viridiplantae > Streptophyta > Magnoliopsida > Asparagales > Asphodelaceae > Hemerocallis > Hemerocallis citrina. The sequence continues at coordinate 186,642,795 of CM030368.1, read as the reverse complement.
TCGTGGTTGCGTTGTTCGTTCACTCGAGTTCGTGCCTGGGAATCCGTTCCCGTTATTCTTGATCTTTGCACCGTTTTCGTCGTCTCTCAGGCAAGTAACTTGTATTCTTTTCTTTGTGTAATACAAGTACTAAATACCGCCTATAGTGTACTTGGGTTCTAGAGACAAATCTTGTGTGTGATCCTCTGTTATTTATTTTCTCTATTGTGTTGATTCGACCATAGTTGCCTCACAACATATATGACATGAAACAACTAGGGATGACCACTTTTTGGATGTATATATGCATGCTATTTTGTGATATCGTGTGCTTGATGTGTTACTTGTGCTATAACTTGTCGTGGACTTGCAAAAATACCTTATACCATGTTGTTTGGACATCCAGTACACTATATTTCATGTGTGGTTTGATTTGGATGAGTTTTACATGAACTAGATGATTTTATGTTCGAAGAACAATTCTGTATTTTCTGTTACCTTACTTTTGATCAGTATTTTAGACCCTATTAAGGTCAGAATATGAATTTTATTTGTGAATAAGATTTGTAGATAATTCTATCTATTTTCTAACCCTTCTGACATATCTCAGTTTCGTTTTACGAGCTGTGAGTTATGTCTATTTTACTACAGAGGTGTAAAAAGATTTCCAGATTTTGTTTTCTATAAATTCTGAAGAGTAATCTATTTTTTTCACGATGTTAAAAGTATTATTTTGATCCAATATTTTGCACGATACAACTAGACTTGATTGGAATTAATCCTGAATTTTTGTGAATTTATTTGATGAGTTTTACAAACCGTTCTATGTTTCCAAACAATTATTATACATGCAGAATTTTCATACTATTCAGTAAAGAACCTGATTTTTGACATAATTCTACCTGTTATTTGTAAAATATTTGTAAATATGAAAGTTAGCCTACTGTGTATATTTTATCACCCTTTTTGAGGATTTTTGATTTTGATCTATGGTTTGTGATATATTGCTATTTTCGTACTGCAGTATTTGTGATTCCAGATTTACAAAACTGTCGTATCCTGTTGTTTTCTGATTTTACTTGACTACTCTATTTTTGTTGGAAAATTATGAAACTTGAATTTATGTTACTATACATATAGGGGAATACCTCATATTTTTCGTGGATTTAATTAATGAGTTTTCATGCTGTTTTCCTGACTTGAATACAATCTTCTGATTTCTGGCTGAACACGTTTTCTGGTTTCAACTCAGTTTTGACTCATGTTTTTGTGAAATACAATATGACTTATATATATTTGCTGGATTCATCCGGGAGTCTATTTTCCTGATTCTTTGATGAATTCAGATTTTCATGTTTGCAGCAACGGGAATCCCAGTTTTAGTGCAGTACTGTCTTGCTGTCCTGAACTAGAATTGTCGTTGTTCTATCCTGTTATGGGTTATCTTTCACCTAAACATGTTTATTCTTCATCCTGAACCTGTTACTTGTTTATATCATGATATTCTTGCTCTGTTTGTGACACATACATGCCTGTTTGATGATAATAATAAATAACCAAGCCGGGGTTAAGGGAAAGATCTAGTAGTGGAAAATATAGAAATGTGTACTGAGAAGAGGACCCGTGTCCTGCCTGTTACGTGTTCATGACTACATGATTCACGATCCTGTTACCTGACTGCACACTTCTCTATAGGAAGGTGTACTCGGAAGGGAACCACTAGGTTCTACCTGTACTTGTTTACCTGATTACCTGACTGCACACTTCCCTATAGGAAGGTGTACTCAGAAGAGAACCACTAGGTTCTACCTGTTCCTATTTTCCTATTATCCTGATCTCTGAGTACACTGCCCTATGGACTCCACTACGAAATCTAAACGAAACTGTTTGAATGTAGCAACCATGTGATAAAACCTTGAGGCGCATGGAGCGCTACCTAGATAGTAATAATACAAGACTTGACATAACCTGATGCCTGTTACATGACTACATGTACACTACAACCGCCGAAGGCTTCACCGGCGTTTTATTATAGCTTCACCGGCGTTTATAAACACCGTTGAGAACCCTACCGGCGCGTCGAGCAGTGCCGCACCAACCGCTGGCGGTGAGCGTGCTAGGCTTTCATGGAAAAACTTCCCCAGCACTTCAGAAACCGCCGGTAAATATTATATAATGGCCGGCGCTTCTGAAAGCGCCGGTGCAATTAGTTTTTTATTTTTTTTAAAAAAAAGAATTTTAACCTACCCCGGCCGTTCGGAAACGCCGGGGTATATATATTTAAATAATATAATTTTTTTTAAAAATTTGAAAAACTTTAATTTTTAGAAATGTCCACCGGCGTTTTGTAAAACGCCTGGGTTTTTTAATAAAAAAATATATGCAGCTTTTTTCAATCGAAAATTTGTTTATATTTTTTTTTACGACAGGAAAAAATTGTATAAATTTCCAGTAATGCACAATAAAACAATAAAAATTTTAACTGACAAAATTCATTATATTTTGTACTGATTAACATACACAACTTCAGAAATTTAAAGTTCTGTAAAATTCATAATCGTCGACGGCAATAACACAAGTATCAAGTTACATATACCCTGTTTACATCAAAAAAGTTCTAACAAGTTTGATCATACAAAATGATTTCACCACAAAAAAGACAAAAATGACTTGCAATTAGTAGATTTTCTTAATTGGTACGCCTCCTTAAGTCGTTGCTTCCATCATGCTCGTTTTGGTTCTCTGGATTTACCCGACTTGAATTAGTTGGAACTCTATTCTGAAACTGAGTAAGACATTGTAAAAAAAAATTAGGTAATAATTTGCAGGGATAAAGAGCAACTAACTAATAAAGAGTATGTATAGAAAGAACACTACATAAGATCAAACCCAGGATGCAGTACACACACATGATGCAACTAGCTAATAAAGAGCATGATGCACTAACACACACATAGGATGCAAACCCAGGATGCAGTACACACACAGGATGCAACTACCAACCGAGAAGTAGGGTTGTAAAGTAAGAAAACAATACAAGTTCATGGCAGTAAAATAAAAAAAAAAACAGTTCATAACAGGCACGATCAGAGAGTTCAGCATAGTGAAGTAAAAAAGGCAAAATCAGCTCATAGTAGTTTACTATAATTTCTCCATAATTAACAGATAATCTAAATCCTTACTGTATCACAGAAGTAAAACTCGTTCATTTATCAAATATCCAGTACTGAAAGCATCATCAAAATAGAAAACAATGTTGATAATGTTGATAAAACTGAATTCAAAGGTTTAAACTGCAGTCACAAAGAGTAAATTAAGGAACAATGTTGATAAAAGTCACAGAGCTTAATTTTAACATGAGTTTTATCATCAAAAAATTCATCAGAAAATTTTGACATGAATTCAAAGGTTTAACTGCAGTGTACTAACTGTCATCAAAAAATGATCAACTGTGATGGTGAAAAAAATGACTATATGCAAGCACCTTACCTTAATTTTAACATGAGTTTATTTAACATGACTTTCAAATAAAATATTCAAATATTCGTTGGAAATTTTTGTTATATTTCGATATTAGGAGCATATATAACATTGTTCAAGAAGTCAATACTGGGCTCCATACAGGCCATCAAAATTTGGTATCGACATTCTCAGAAATATCCAACATACCAACTAGGTGTATGAGTGTATCAAATTTTTTGGTATCTGCAACTAATAAAGAGCAACTAGCTAAGTTTCTGAGATTGCACTTACACACACACATCTCCCTTAGAATGTTCAATAACACTATCACCATGTAGGACCATTAGCGTATTGGGTTTTTGAATAGTTACTTTGTCTATATAATTAAGTTTCTCCACACCTCCATTTAGGCTGAAAAGTAAAAACAGTCAGGTAGACTGTATATCATTATATTTATTTCCTCCATCAGTATGCAGATACAGATATGAATTGTGTACAAAAATTTAGTAAAGAGGGCATTTTGTTTTCTCTATATATGCATATTGATTAGCCATTTTCAGCACTATTGCTAGATTCACCACATCTTGGTCGTTAGTCAAGAATCTGATATTGAGAATGTGGTGGATAGCAATATTCAGTATATAGGGAATTTTCATTCCTGTGGATATGTTTTGCATGGGATAGGGATGATTGTCATGCAGTTTCTGTTGTATTTGCACTTGGTTTCGAGCAAATTATTTGATTAATCTGCGTGTATGAAATATTCAATTTTGCAAGTCAATCTGATTACTTCTTCTACCAGATTATACAGTCCTTTACCATTGTTGACCTGTCAAATTTTTACTTCGACGTTGCTAAGGATCGGCTCTATGTGGGGTATGTTTTTCTTACAATATCCATGTTATAAACATACTAGTCAGTTAATATGTGAGGTATGGAAAATTTTGGTTTTGCATTCTGTTTCTCTGTCAAATAACACCTGGCCCTTAAGTTATATAAATCTTATCAATTTGGGAGGTTGTACAAAATCCACAGTTTATAGAGTAATTACTTACAAAGGTTATTTGAGTTTGCTGGATGGCGGGACAATTATATTTTTCTTTAGATTGGCAAAGTACAGAGATGAATCAAAGACCTCTGGCCACCTTGCACTTTGATATCATATTAGATAACGACCTCAACCAAAGCTTAAGCATGGATGTAGACTATTGTAGAATAAACTATTATTGATTTATTATTGATGTTCTTAAGATACATAATGAGAAACATAGTGGGCTATATGTATGCTTACAAACTTGGGCATAAAGAAAAGAAAGCTTTCTAACCCAAGATAATCAAATATGGATATAAATATAAATCAGACCCATATAGAATATAAATAATCCTACATATAGAATATAAATCAACCAACAACAACAACAACTACACCAACAAAGCCTTTTTCCTAACTATAGAATATTAATCAGACCCATATTTTCCCACTAGCTAAGTTTCTGAGATTGCACTATCACCATATATCAGTAACTATGAATTAAGGCATTGCTAATGATCCTACAAGCAGCTTCAGTGAAATGTATTACTAGAAATTCAGTGAATTGCATTAATCAAAGATTGCCATTAGCTTGGTATGCTTCAATAGTTAAGACAGTTATTTTCATTTCATCAAGGACAGCTATAAACATGCACTAAAAAAGAAACAGGAGATTTGGGAAGATGAACTCAAATAAACTGATCCACCTCCTGATTGAGCTTTCTATTGTGGTACTTTTCGAGTGTGTTGAGCTTTCTATTCACATATTTCTTTTGGTTAATATTAGTACATTGTTTGCTTAAGAGCTTGGGTTCAAAATTCAGCTAATTCATAAGATCATGTGAATTGGTAGTAGACATTGTAATATATTCTACTGACTCGATGTATATTCTAAGTTACAATTTCTAACCTGTGTCGGAATAGCTGGTTTGGGATTTTTTTGCCTCGCCAAAGCTATAACTACCTCTTGAAGTTGTGACAACCCTGACCTTAGAAAGCGTATCTCCTCATCTCTCGGATCCTCAGCACTAGACGCACAAGCCTCGAAGACTTCAGTGGGCGTTGGGCCTAAACCCATTCCACGCACACGGCCAGGGCGCTCTGGGCCTCTTGTTTCGATCAAAGCATGACGCTGAAGTGATAATGCGTCAAAGTCAGATGTGGTGTCGGAGGCCATTATGGAAGATAGTTCAGCATACTTGACTCTAGCAGTGCTCTACTAAAATACAAATTGGCATAAAATTATATAAGTTATTTACTTCTATAAGCGACTTAACAAATCAAAGAACACATACTTCATGAAGAAAAATTACCGATATCATCGCAGCTATTGTGGAAACAAATTGGCCATCTGATTTCTTGTGGGTAGCGTCAAAAAAATCTAGATCGCCAAACTTGTCTGCACCGTATTCCTCAACCTTTATATTAATAAATCACAGCTATAAGAATGATTATAATCTTTGTATATTCATTAGTGAAAAAAAAAACACTTAACACATACCAATCTCTCACGAACTATAGCGAAGCTACTAGTTCTAGCAGTGTGCAATACATCCTGTTTTCCTCGACTTGTCGAACCAATTTCAGACCTTTTCTTCACATTTTAGATAATTACAACTCAATCAAAATTAGTTTAAATAATCAAATGCAATAATTATTATTGTATTATTTTATAAACTTCTTCAACTTCTTGTCAAATTCTTGTCAAATTCAAAACCTTAACCCACTGTAACTAATATGTTTATTATCCAAATGTTAAAGAAAAGGGCTAGAAAAAAAGCAATAACAAATTTTATGTAACTAGACACTATGATCTATCTAAACAACCCATTATTTGTGATACTTAATCAAAATTAATCGGTGAAATATATTTTTTTTAGGAAAAAATTAATATTATGTTTGAAACTTGCAATTTATATCATAGTTAATAACAGTAATAGTTAATGTTAGCAAGTACAATTCTTACATTTGCACCATTTATCTAAGAATTATATCTTGAATCTTTTTTTTAAATCAATGTGCATTGCACTGTCCAGCAACAACAGAAAAAGAAAACCACCACAAGTGGCCTAGTGGTAAAGAGCGATGGGACTTGGAGTGTGCTCCTCCAAGGTCCTGGGTTCGAACCCTATGGTAAACACCTCTGGAATGTGGCCAGTGGCCGTGGGCTATAGATGGGCCTGCGCAAAACCTAGCCACGGGACTGGGATTAGTCTGTCTGGCCCATAGAGGGGGATAGCTCTGTCTGGCCCATAGAGGGGGATAGGATACCCAGTTAAATCAAAAAAAAAAAAAAAAAAAACAACAACAGAAAAAGAAAAATTGGAGAACACGAGACTACGTTTTGCATGAACTAAATGAGAGAAGAAGATAGAACATATATATAGTGGAGGCCATCTCACACCTCCCAATTAAACCCAATACGAGACTAAACTAAACTAAACACGATACTAAAAAAAACCGTAATATACTCTAATAGTGAATAGAAGTTGCAATCTCAAAACAGTTGTGCTCCATTTAAGTGAATTAGATGTCAGATTCCAATCGAGATTTCTAGCTAAGTGAATTAGAATTATGAATGAATATAACAAGCACAGAGAGAGAAATATATATAGTTTGAATACCTTTCACTCTGGAGAACTCCAAAAATGAACAAGGTAGTGCCAATCGGAAGGATTAACATTGGGGGGGGACAACCCTTGCATACTCGGCTGCGGACTTATTTTCATCGAAAAATGCCGCTTTCAGTTCACATTTCCAGTCTCTCCACTTCTTTCCCATAGACTTATTCAATCATTTCTTATCAAGATTGTCGGGGTATTGGAATTTTTGCTGTGTAATATGATTGATTAGCAAGTATATAGGATTAGGAACAAGTAATATAGGCAAAACATATAGATGTTAATCTTAACAAGTAACATAGGTATGTAATTAAGGCTATGGATTGCAGTTGGAGCCATGAGTGGACGCTCTTTTCTAATCTTGCGATTACTGATAGTCTCCATACATAAATTTGAACAAGTTAGTATATACTCTACAAAATAATTTTTTTAATTATTAGAATGTGCATCCCGACAAGCAAGAGCTATATGAAGCTCTACAAAGAGAGGTAAACATCCCGACAAAAGAAATTATTCTGGAAACTATATTTATCCTACTGATGTAAATTCTAAATACCCAACTTTGCCTAATGTTCTTATATTACTTCTCATGAATCTGAAAGGGCCATTAGTTTCATACCTGTACCTACTGATGGGATATATCAAGTTTGGAACTAAGGTTGGCTAGCCCAATTTGTCAGCATATCATTTAGTATTGGAAGTCATAAATGGCAACAAACATTGTTGCAAAAGTTAGTCTCTATCAACAACTGAATCTCTTCAGTTACTTTCAGTAAAAGGGACCATCCACTCAGGGATACTTAAGAACTTTTTAATCTTACCAAACAAATTGAATGATAATGAATACAAAAGCTCCTCTAACCATACAGATTGAATAATCCTGTTTTTGGTTTAGATTTTCGCTGGTTTTCATTCTATTCTGCAATTTCTTTATAGATTCAAGCTGCCTTCAGAACTGATGAGATCCGGAGAACCCAACCTCTTATTCAGTTTTCTTCTTGGATGGGTGGTAATTTTAATTTCTATACAGTGGTGAAACAAGTTCATGAGACTCGCATAAAATAAAGGAAATGGAAATACCTTGATTGTATTGATGGCAATTGTCTTAGACGTCGCCGGAATTTTTGACCATCTGTCGTAAGACAATGGTAGTATTTGACCATTTCTTGCAATTACCCCTATGAAATTAGCAAATGTAGATGCTTTCTTGCCCAAAGGTTGGTTTGCATGGTTTACGGTCACCACAATTTTGTCGTTCAGCTAACGCTTCCAGACGTCTCCCATCCTCGTCGGTCCCCTATTTTTTTTATTGCTTGTGCACTCCCCTCACCGATCTTAAACTGAGTGTCAGTCTCTTCTAGAGACTATCCCTGCACATCCCCGTGCTTGGAGTTGGCGAGGGAGCCATTTTTGTAGGTCGTCTCGGCATTTTTTTACTAACACCAAAAAACAACATATTAATATAATTAAAAAAAGGTTAATAATTAAAAGTTAAACAGATCTAGAAGTGATATAAACTGCAATGTGACAGATGTAAACTGCAATTTAAAAGTTAAACTGATCTAAAGTTAGTCGAGGATAACACTCTTCAATACACATGGGACACTTCTCATGGCAATGCACATGCAATTAAATCCAGTCAAGAATAACGCTTGTAGATATAGGATGGTTGAAAAGGTCAAATGCCAAGTAACCCGAAACATTGTTGCATGATCAAAGTAAATTTTACCTATAAAGATTTATATCAAAGGTCAAACGCCGTGAGTGCATTTCTCCAATTGATAATAATTGAGTAAGAAACTGTGTAAACCATGCTTCTTATCTAGTCTGACGCTTGCGATAAATCAAGTACACATAAGTAATGTATAACTGCATCAAAAATAAAGTTCAAAGACTTGACATTGGGATAAGAATCAAACCATTTATTTTTGGTACCTATTAAAGAAATATCAACTATGTTAAGCTGGATCACTATCATATGGATTATGGGGCAAGCAAGCAGAATATCATTGTTGTAATTTTATGAAATTCTAGACCTTAGTTAAATTTACAACAGAGACTTACAGACTTGACGAAATTCAACTCGTTGATTCTTTAGACAATAGTATTTATATGATACATATTATGTTATTATCAGCATCAGTTAACACAAAATAATATCAAAGGTAACACAGTACCGATTTTGTAAAGAAAGACTTAGGTGGGCTTTTGCAGCTAAAGAGAGGAAAAGTGCCAGCACATTTTAACAACTCATACTATGCCTATGGCTCTTTGCCCATGCCTATAGGTTATGCTCATTAGGTTACAGGTTTAGTGGCATTGTGGGTTAGTGGACTTTGTCTTTCTGGTAGGCACAAAGGCCTTGCCTCCATGCTATGCATGTGGCCCTTGCCCCATGGCTGTCTAGTGCCTGAGTATTCATCAAGAAAGAAATGAAATTTTATATGAAATCCTTTTCCCTTTTTGGATCGTATCGCTACCCAACCAGTAGTGTAACTAATCTGTTTGGTTCACTATAATACTTGTATTTAATCATCAAAAGATTTGATGGTATACGTCTATGTATGACTTCATTGATGTGTTCTTATAAGGACATGTAGTTAAAAAATCTTTGAAGTTACGCTATTGATTTTATTATCTTTTTAGATTATGGACTCCGTGTGTATGAGCTTTGCTATCGATAATGATGGGCCTTAAAAGTTAAAATTAAACATATTTTCTTAATAATTTTTTGTTTCAGTTTAGCTTGATGATGCCAAACTAAGCTCTAAATTCGGTTGGTTAAGCAGTAATCATTGCTTAGTGTCTACATCACACACTTAATTTGGTTGTGCTAATTTGGATAATTATAGAGAGAATTTGATTCAAAAGAAGGGCAGGAGTTAAAAGCCCCCAGTGAGTACTCCAATCCAGTCGACATCCCACCATGTAAATAATTGCGTATATATATGTTGTTGATATAACTCAAAAACTTTTGTTGCGTGCATGTACTGTGATGTAACTTATAGTAGCTCATGGCCATTCACAAATTTGAGCTTTAGATTCCCATATTAACAATTAGCAAGTGCATATGGCCACATCTTTCATTGTCACGGCTATCAAGTATATTTCCTAAATTAGAATGTACGTGCAATCATCTTCGATCAATCATTTTTTTAGCCCACTACCCAAAAAATGTAGTGGCCCAACTAAAGAAGACAACAAGTTGTGATATATTGTTGTAGCTTTCTCAATCAATCAATGGCAAAAAGAAAATATCATTATAGTTAGTCCACATCATGTAGAGGGGCTTAGATATATATACGTATGCTAAGTTATTATTTTGAAATATAAGGTCGAGAAGCCTATCTATTTCCAGAAGCAAATTCAAAACATGCAATTCCGACTATGTTAGTTTCTATCTTGTAAATTATAACTCTTTAGTTCAAATATGGATGCGTACATGATACATCTCAAATTACTTCACAGATAATCATATCTGTGGAGTTTTTTCAAAGTAGGCAAAAATCCAAAAAAGAATTCCATCAATGATCATTTGTAGAACTCTTGCACATATGGATGGGGAATTTTTGTGTGTGTGTTTTTGATTTTTTCAGATCTGAATCTGTTTGAAAGATTTATGGTATTCCCAAGCTACAAACTCTGACCAAACTTTCAGTTAAATTCCTTTTATAGAGAAACAAATAAGAGGAAAGAAACAAGTGCAATGTACTACCCTAAGATCTCATGATTTGAATGTCTCATGAAACAATGATTGAGTTCTTTCTTAAAGACATAATTGTGGAATAATTAGCAGATCATCATTATAAACAATGATTGATTTATAAACAATTAGCGGATCATCATTATAGTCAAAATTGTTCCGTTGTCCCTCTTTTGCTACAACTAGTACATCCACTACCACTATTAGTGTATCAGTTTTACACAAGTGCAATCTAGTCGCTCTCACATTTTTGTTGTATATTGGGAACTCACTAATATGCAGATACAGGTCAAATACATATAAGCTAGACAAATCAATGGGAATTTAAAAAATAGAAATTCCAAAGTCAACTTTTGACCTACTTGTTTATGCAGACATATCAACACAAATATAATAAATTCTGGAACAAAAATTGAAATAAAAGAGCATATATTACTAGTAGAAACTACATCTTGTTCATTCATCAACACAAGAAACATGCTTAATAATGATTCAATGTTGCTCCAAGATACTTACTAATAATTCATCTTGACCTAGAAAGATACACATATATATATACATATCTCAAATGTATACATACAGATAAACATATATATAACATACAAATACAACAAACCCTAATTAGTCCACATTATCAAATTCCAACACATTCTCAAATCGCAAAATACTCCTAAATCATAGATTATTCAGCACAAAATCCCAAACAATTTCATTAAAAAATAAAAAATTTATTAAAAGTTGAAAATAATCATACTGAAGATGAGCGAGGGTTTGAGAGCCAGAGAGAGAGGGAGAACGATGGCGTGAAAGGGAAATTAGGATGCCGAAGATACGATGGCGGGGAGCACGGTAGAGGAGATGAGCGGGGGGCGCACGGCGGAGGAGACGAGCGCTAGGGGATTTGGGTTGCGGCGCGGTGATTTGGAGAGAGGGGATTTGGGTTGCGAAATTTGGAAACGGCGCGGGATTTGGAGACGAGTGGAATTTGCAAGGAGATTTGGAGAAGAGGGGATTTGGGGCGCTAGGGTTTTGAGGATTTCGCGCGCTAGGGTTTTGGGGATTTCGCGCGATCGTAAAGAGGGGAGAACGAGGCGAAAGATTAAAGGGAAATAAAACGCTGGTTACTAATTAACAGATGTAATTAGAGGGATTCCCTGGTGCCTCCTATACAACGCTGGGGAATATACGTAAACCCCGGCGTTTTAAGGGTTTTTTTAATTCCAGCTTCGAGCTTCGTTAGTCCCCGGCATTTATTGAAAGCTCCAGGGTAAAAATGCCACTGTAGGGTAATTTAGTTGTAGTGGTACCTGTTCACCTGTTTACTTGTATACCTGTTCACCTGTTCACCTGTTTACCTGTTACATGTTTACCTGTCTACCTGCTTGCTTGACACTTGATACATGTTATCTGTACCCTGTTAGTATATCATGTTACTTGATTTTGTTTCCTGATTTTTGCTAGATATTTTATTCTGTTGACATACTTATACCATGCTATGTTAGTTTCTGCTGTTATTCTATATTTGTTGTTCTTTCCCATATACTTGTATCCTGCACTACAAGCGGTCCGTAACTTGCATTGACGGAGGTTTGTTTTCATTTTCCTCTACCTGCAATTAATTAATTGCAGACCAGGGTGACCAGCTGTCAGATGGAGTTGGTGATATGAGATATTAATGCTGGAGTTTTTATTACTATTTCTGTTGCTTAATTGGAATAATTTATCTATACTTAGATTTATTTGTATTTGGGCAATGTGACCCAGGATATTATTGACTTGTCCAGATTTGATTTATTTGAGATGATAATATTTTGGTTTCAAGTAAATTTCTGTTGGTATATTTGATTCGATTATGCATAGTTGGTTGATTTCTTTTGCTTCCGACTCTAATTATTCCTGTGAGATATTGTAAAGATTCTGAACAGCTTACGAATGATGAAAATCATTCGCTGGGCTTAGTCACATATTCGTATTCCATATTCTCTTTTGGGAAGCGGGGCATGACAGACTCCCAGCTCGTAGTCAACCAGATTACAGGGGAGTACGAAGCTCATGACGCTCGGATGGTGCAATACTTGGCGGTAGTCCACCATCTCTTGGCATATTTTGAATACCACTCGGTAGAAAGAATCCCTAGGGAGCCGAACACCCAGGCGGATTCACTATCAAAGCTCGTCTCGTCATCCTTCGAAGGGCTCAACCGCACCGTTCTGATCGAAGTCCTCCTCAAGCCCAGCATCGACCTCCTTGAAGCCTCCTGCCTCACCACGGATCTTCAACCAGACAACTGGACGACGCCCATTCGAAAGTTCATTTCGAAGGGAGAACTCCCTCAAGACCAATCTGAGGCAAGAAGGATCAGAGTCCGCTCCGAAAGATTTACCCTGATCAACGAGACGCTCTTTAAGTGCTCGTACACCTTATCTGACGGCATGCCCTACCTTCATTGCCTAGCCCTTGACAAGGCTTGGTGCGCTCTAGAGGAACTGCACGAGGGGATCGACAGATGTCACATGGGGAGCAGATCGATCGCCTGAAAAGCCCTAAATCACGGGTACTACTGGCCGACCATGCTGCAAGACTCCCAAAACCTTATCAAGAGATGCAGCCCTTGCCAAATATTCTCATCAGTGAAGAGACTCCTGCAGGCCAACCTCCGATCTCTATCCAGTTCGACTCCCTTTGCTATGTGGGGGGTGGACCTAGTCGACTACTTCACCAAGTGGATCGAGGCAGAACCTCTGGCCTCTATCACCGAGCACCAAACTTAACAATTCTTCTAGAGACACATCATCTGCCAGTTCGGGATCCCACAGGTGCTCATCACCGACAACGGGACCCAATTCGCGGGCAAAAACTTTCGAAAGTTCTGTGAAGACATCGGCGTCCAGCAATGCTTCTCATCGGCATGCCACCCTCAATCAAACGGCCAAGCCGAGAATGCAAACCGTCAGATCCTGGACGGTCTCAAAAAGCGACTGGATAATTCACCAAAGGGGCTATGGGTCGACGAACTGTCCAACGTACTCTGGGCGCACCGGACCACTAAGAGGATCCCCACGGGTGAATCCCCATTCAACCTCACCCACGGGCACCGAGGCCATTATCCCCCTAGAGATCGGCCTCCCCTCGCCCAGGGTCATGGCCTTTAACGAAGATGACAACTCCTCGGACCTCAGAGCCAACCTGGACCTCATCGACGAGGTCAGGTAAAGATCTGCCATTCGAAGAAGCATATACCAACAGAGGATCGAAAAATTCTACAACAAGAAGGTCCGTCCGACGAACATCAAACAAGGTGACCTCGTGCTCAGAAAGCTCGTGGTATCCGTCCCTAGAGGAAAGCGGGAACTGTCGCCTAATTAGGATGGCCCTTACAAAGTCTCCGAAGTGGTACGTCTTGGCATGTACCGACTCGCAAACCTGGGGGGCAGGATAATCAAAATACCGTGGAATGCAGAGCACCTCCTTAAGTTCCTTGAAGACGAGAGCTAAAACTTATGTAACCGACCTTTTGTAATCGGCACTTACGTGCTTTCCCTTTTTGTAAAAAATGAAGTGTAATTTTGGTTTCTCTCATATTTTTTTATTTTTTGCGCGAAGTTAAGAGGGCTCGACATTCGGCATTGACCTCGAGCCACGCCCTAGCTTTCTCAAGCTACCGGGGCTAAGCGCTCGGCAATACCCCCGAGCCACAACCCGATAACTTTCTCAAGCTAAGGCAACGGAGCTCGACGCTCGACACTAACCCCCAAGCCTCGACACCCGAAGGTGTTCTCGAGCATAGGGAGGTCGTCAACCCCTCGCGTCCTCAGAGCTCGGAACAACACGGTCCTAAGGGGGTTTCAGCGGAACAACACGGTCTTAAACCTTCGGTTGGGATGTCAACTAACCCCCTACCCAAAATTTTCATTAAGATTTAGGATGCTCGCCTTCGGCAGGTGCCCCGAGACTTGAACCAGGGATCGACCCACCTTTCACCCACTGGCAACTGGGGATAAAACAACACTTATAGCCGTTACCCCAAATTTTCAAAGAGTGGCAGAAGAGCCACCGACCTAGGGCTCGGCCAAAAAGTTCATTTAGGACACCCGCCTTTGGCAGGCATCCAGAGCCCGGTCTCTGGGATCGACGCTCTTTTCACCCACCGGCAGCTGGGGATAAGCAGCACTCATGGCCGTTACCCCCAATTGTCAGAGGTGGCAGGAGAGTCACCGACGACGTGAACTCACGATGAAGTGAGACAAGTTCTGATGAGGAGGTGAGGGTTATATAGCCCTCAGGATAATCGCATTTATGGCATGGGAAGTCAAAACGTCGGAAGGCAAAACATCCCCCATTAATGACATTGGAAGACGAAACGTTATCCATTGCCAGGCTTTCAGGATTCCTCACCCTCGTCGTCACCCTCCCGCTCGAACACGTCTTTCAGCCCGACCGTCGAGGACCCATCATCGGAAAGTAGAAGCCCTAGTTTTCTCAAAGGCCGAAGGAGCCCGATTCCAGAACCAACCGGACCTTCCTCAGCTCGACTCTTGAACCAAGTGAGGATCCCCCCTCAAGCCCTCAACACGTTCTCAAAAGCAAGTTCAGACAGATCGAAAAGATTAAGTCTTATTCATAAATGCATTCATAGTATGGTATAATTAGAAAACATTACAGAACTCTCTCCTTACCCCTACCTAAGAATCTCTCGCAAGGCTCTTCGGGCTCGCAAGGCTCTCGCAAGAGCCGTCTCAAGTCCCGCCGAACAGGTCCCCCCCTCCAGCGACCTCGTCCGACATTATAGGCATGGCCGTTGTTGATGCTGCGGCAACGGAGCTCTGCGCATCAGCAGGCCTCGCCATCTCCAGATAGAGGGCCGGAGAGGAACCCAAAACAGAGGGACCTCTTCCCCCAGGATTGCCAAACCTAGACCGACCCGCGCCCAGCATGACCTTCAACCTCTGAATCTTTAGCTCCTTCTCAACCACGACCTCACGAAGAACAGACTCGGAGGTCGGTCATCAAGTGGAGGCATCGGATAGCGACCAGTTCATCTCAGCACTCCTAAAACCGCGGTCGGCAATTGCCTTCTTCAGACGCACCATCTCCATGCTAAGCTTCTTAGACTTCCTCATGAAATAGCTTACAGTGGCTTCTTGATCATGGGCCTGCTTGCAATAACAGATTAGGACACTCCCATTGGACTCTAGCCTACTCCGGAGTTGCCGAACCTCGGCAGAATCAAGGTCGAAACCTAGGGCCTCGTTCATATGGCAAAAGAGAAAACCACAATTCACTAAAAAGGCACAAGTTCTAAGCGGTTGGCCAAAAACTCAATTGTATTAATTCAAAACTTGATTACAAAAGGCGGTGTCCAGTCCGCATTCAGCAATACAAAAAATGTATACAGAAGAAAAATAAGAAACATTCTAACTACTGCGGAGGAGGGTTCTGCACCTCTTCGTCGGCTGCCGCGCCCTCTGCCTCCGTCTCCAAAAGAGGGTCCCTCGGAGCCTCGTCCCCATCACCCCCGGGGGTTGGCGGATGCACTGGTGGCTCCCACACATAGTGGAGGTGATCGATCTTCGCCTCGGGATAAAAGAGCATAAAGTGATCCTTCGCCTTATCGTACGCCTCGTCTTGGGCACCAATCACCTCCTCCGAAGCTGCCATCGCCATCTCATCATAATCGGTTGCCGCCTTTCCCCGGGCTGCAGCCAATTCACGAAGGTGCTCGTCCTGCTGAAAGGCGAGCTGGGCTTGGAGAGCCTGCACCTTCCCCTGAGCGTTCGTCAGCTCAATCTTCAAATCCTTCGCCTCTCGAGTGTACCGATCGGCGTTCCACTTCTCGTTGCGGACCTCTTTCTCCAGGCACCTCCTTATCTGGTCCCTAGTCATCAGTGCCTTGTCGAGAGGGGAAAACTCAGAAAAAGGATACCTAGCATAAAAAGCAAATAGGCAGAAAGAGGATACCCAACACTTACCACCACTTGAGCCTATGCCCACTTCATGTGGGCCGTCTCTGTCGTCTCGGTCACCAGAATGGACCGGTCGTGGATCGTGGCGAGCTTGGCGGCCACCTCCATAGAGGTCGGGCCCTCGGCCAGCGAGTCTCCCTCCTTCACCGCCCAATCCGAGGGGGGCGGCTTTAGACCCCCCTCGCCAACCATCTTCCTGGCGTCGGGGTGGATAGCAAGGGTCCCGGACCTCAGGACCTCGGTAAACTTAAGGCTACTTGAGCTCGGCCCCGACTCCCTCGCCTCTCGGGACGAAAGCTTTTTTTCAACTTCTTGGAGGGGGGTTCCGAAGGGACCTTCGCCACCTCCTTGGCTGGCCCTGCCGCTGATGCCGCCTTTTCTGCCCTCTTCTTCTGGGCTAGCACCAACAGAGCCTTCCTCGCCGTAAGCTTGGCAGGGTCCATCACTACAGTAAAAAGAAAGAAAATGTTAAGACGAAAGCAAAAATTTAGACAAGAATGAAACAAAAACATACAGGGGTCGGGGCTCAGTCCAGCTCGGGCAAGGTGTATCTCGGTCATGCATGGCCAACCGATGCTATGCCCCTCCACAATCTTGTCTACTTCAGCCCACTCTGCCTCCGGCAAGTCCCTCCGCTTCGGGAGTTTGAAGTTTGGCTTGCAGAAATTCCAAGCCGTAGAAATTTTCCATGGCACCATGCTCCTAACAACGAAGTACTTCTCCTTCCACCGCTTTATGGAATCTGGGTGATCGTGCATCACTCTCTTGTGAGGGCGGGGTGACATGTAAAATATGCCATCCATATCCCTGAGTGAGCTCACCCCCAAGACCGCGCGGAAGTACTTCAACTTCAGGGGGACCTTCTCTTGACACTTAAGAATGAAGCAAATCAAATGCTTCCAAGAATTGGGGCCGTACTGCATCAGACTCAGCTCCCCCCACCTTAGCACCCTCTTGATGAATGGGTGCAGCGACAACCTTAGCCCCAAGACGAAAGCATCCTCGGGAAACATACAGAAGTCGGGGGCCAACTCGGTGGTGGGGCGAAGACGAGGGCTCGGGATCATCAAATCGTACTCCTTTGGGATGAAGTAACTAGCCCTTATTATGGGCAAAAAATTGGCCTTCAGCACACACTGGGTGCTATCCATCGTTATCTTGGGCCGGCTAGTCAAAGGCACGTCCACGTGGAATTGGACCAGGTTCTCCACGTCGTCAGGATACATCCTGATCGACCCTGGCTTCTTGGAGAAGGGAACGTCCAATCCAGTCTTCAGTCTGAACTCATCTGACGAGCCCGGACTATCCGGCATGCGCCATTCCTCTTCTTGCTATGAGTGTAAGGCTTCCTCGGCGGAGACGGCATCGACAGAGGAGGAAGAGAGGGAGAGCCTCTACTACCTCACCTCCTTCCCTGATGCCTCCTCTCTTAGCCCCTACTACCTCGCCTCCTTCCCCGACGCCTCCTCCCTCAACCTCTCCTTCCTCGCCTCCTCCCTCAACCTCTTCCTCAACTTCCTCAGACTCTCCTGCCTTACCCTCCTCGGCAGATGACTCTACCGTCTCCGGCTCATGGCTCTGTATGGGGGCCACGTCCAGCACTCGGTCAACCGTGTCCCTGGATGTAGAATTCGACTATCCCTTTGCATCAACAGGTCAGTCATCTAGATCCCAAGACATTGAGTCTGAATCTCAATCCTCTTCGCCCCGATCGGAAGAGCTCGCCTCAGAGCCGGACTAAGAGCATGACATTGAAAAATAAAAATACTAACCTGAGTATATCGAAGAGTTCACCGAAAAAGTTGTTGCCTGCAGCTTAGAGAGAGAAGCTCCTGATCTTGGAAGGAGAACGCAAAGTAAAAAAACGAGGGAGGGGAGGGGGATTTATAGAGTGAGAGCGACGCCTCAAATGCAGCATCAAAATCCTCACCATCCAATCTTGATCATCAAGATCTAACGGCTCCTAGGATTTCAAATGCCTTGAATTCCATGCCCATGACGCCAGCATACCGCGCGAAATTCTAGTTTTTACCCCCTGCTTTCACGACCAGCACGGTGGTTCGGATCTCGCTGCGGGCCATTCGGATCACGCTTCAGGTCGAGCCATCCCAGAGCTTTTACACCAAGCTTGGGGGGCTCGACACTAGGCAGTGACCTCAAGCCACCCCCAGCTTTTTACAGCAAACTTAGGGCTCGACGCTCGGTAGCCATTCCGAGCCACACAAGAGCTTTTACACCAAAGCTTGAGGGCTCGACGCTCGTAATGACCTTGAGCCACCCCCAGCTTTTTACAGCAAGTTTGGGGCTCGACGGCCGGTAGTAATTCCTAGCCATCCCAGATCTTTTACATCAAGCTTGGGGGGCTCGACGCGCAGCAGTGACCTCGAGCCACCCCCAGCTTTTTATAGCAAGCTTAGGGCTCAACGCTCAGTAGTGACCTCAAGCCACCCCCAGTTTTTTACAACAAATTTGGGGCTCTACGGTTGGTAGCGATTCTGAGCCAACCCAGAACTTTTACATTAAGCTTTGGGACTCGATGCTCGGCAGTGACCTCGAGCCACCCCCAGCTTTTACAGCAAGTTTGGGGCTAGACAGCCGGTAGCAATTCCAAGCCATCCCAGAGCTTTTACACCAAGCTTGGGGGGCTCGACGCTCGGCAGTGACCTCGAGCCACCCCCAGCTTTTTACAGCAAGCTTGGGGCTCGAAGGTCATTAGCCATTACGAGTCACACCAGAGCTTTTACACCGAAGCTTGGGGGCTCGACGTTAGGCATCGATTCCTCACCATCCCTAGCTTTTATACCAAGTTTGGGGCTCGACGGTCGGTAGCAATTCCGAGCCATCCCAGGGCTTTTACAACAAGCTTGGGGGCTTGATGCTCGGCAGTGACCTCGAGCCACCCCCAGCTTTTTACAGCAAGCTTGGGGCTTGACGGTCGGTGGCGACTCCAAACTATCCCAGAGCTTTTGCAACAAGCTTTGGGGCTCGATGCTCGGCAGTGACCACAAGCCACACCCAGCTTTTTACAGCAAGTTTGGGGCTCGACGGTCGGTAGCAGTTTCGAGCCATCCCAGGGCTTTTACACAAGATTGGGGGCTCGACGCTCGGCAGTAACCTCGAGCCACCCCGAGCTTTTTACAGCAAGTTTGGGGCCCGACGGTCGGTGACGATTCCGAACCATCCCAGAGCTTTTGCAACAAGCTTTGGAGATCGACGCTCGGCAGTGACCTTGAGCCACACCTAGTTTTTTACAGCAAGCTTGGGGCTCGAAGGTCAGTAGCAGTTCCGAGCCATCCCAGGGCTTTTACACAAGATTGGGGGCTTGGCACTCGGAAGTGACCTCGAGCCACCCCTAGCTTTTACAGAAAGTTTGAGGCTCAATGGTCGGTAGTGATTCCGAGCCATCCTAGAGCTTTCACAAACTCGGGGGCGCAACGCTCGGCAGTGACCTCGAGCCACCCCTAGCTTTCTCACTACAAACAAACAGCTCAGCACTCGGAAGCAACCTTGAGCCGCCCCTAGCTTTCTCATTACAAGCAAGGAGCTCGACGCTCGGAAGAAACTCCGAGCCACACAAGAGCTCGGTGCTCGGAAGCAACTCCGAGCCACCAAGAGCTCGGCGCTCGATCGCAACCTTGAGCCGCCCCTATCTTTCTCACTACAAGAAAGGAGCTCGACGCTCTGAAGCGACTCCAAGCCACCAAGAGCTCAGAGCTCGGTCGCAACCTCGAGCCGCCCCTAACTTTCTCACTACAAGCAAGGGGCTCGACGCTTAGCAGTGACTCCGAGCTGCCAAGAGCTCGGCGCTCGGAAGCAACCTCAAGCCGCCCCTAGCTTTCTCACTACAAGCAAGGGGCTCGACGCTCAAAATTAATATATGCATATAGATATACCCCTAGCTTTTAGTTGCACATTGGTGAGATGAGAGAATTGAGGAGATGAAGCTGGCTATAAATAGCTAGAGTGTGGTTGAAAAATTGAGTAATGGGTAGTGATCAATTAATTTTGATGTACACACTCTTTTTTATAAAATTTTAAAATATTTTAGAGTATATCTATATGCATATATACATATATACGTATATTTTGCAGTGTATATATATACTAGATTTGCCCGTGGGCACGTGCCTACGACACGTCTTCAGAACGATACAGCATATGAAAAGCCTTGTAAACAGTAAATCAACAATTATATAGCTTAAGTTTGAATAGTATGACAATAATTAGTTGTAAATAAAAGTTCATGTTTTCATTAGTATATGTTGAAAAATAATTATAAATTGGGGTATAAAAGTCCATGTTTCCATAAGTGTGTGTGTGTGTGTGTGTGTGTGTGTGTATATATATATATATATATATATATATATATATATATATATATATATAATGGCTCACTCATGATCGTGATGGGCGGAGGTGATCTGAGTCGCTGATCACGATCAAGGGTGATCCAATGGCTCATATCGCTATTTTCCAACCGTGAAAACAAACCCGTTTTCAATGGAGCATTTGCCTATATATATAATGCTCCATTGAAAACGGGTCTAGTTTTCACGGGTTGAAAAACACCAATCTGAGCCGTTGAATCACTCATGATCGTGATCAGCAGCTCAGATCGAGCCCCCATCACCCGGTTAAAATGATCAGCGGAGGGTTATTTTGGAAATTTTGTCCCAAATAACTCTTTGCCTCACGGATTATATATATATGTATATATATATATATATATATATATATATATATATATATATATATATATATATATATATATATATATATATATATATATATATATATATATAAGTCTTCTTCCGTTGCAAACGGTTCTGTGTGCACAGACCCGTGTGAACTTTAATCTGGACCGTTGGATCTTTGATCCAACGGCCCAGATATTTTTTTATGATATTTTGCCTTAACCCGTCTTTGGGAATGACGGGTTAAGGCAAAATTTTAATTTAAAAAATACCCTTAACCCGTCATTCCCAAGAACGGGTTAAGGCAATCTAAATTCATTTAGATCTGCATACAGATCGTCTTCCTCGATGATTCTCTCTCTCACTCTTTCTTCTTTCTTCGACGAACTCACAAAGAAAAAAAACCCTAATCTTTCATCTAAACCCAAATTAGCCCTCCTCCGTCCGCTCCCCCACCTCTCTCCCAATATCTACTCCAAACTTTGAAACCCTACTCTCTCATCCCCTCTTCGAAACCAAATCGAAACCCTACTTCTTCCCCAAATTGAATCTTTGGGTTAATTCGGACTTATTTTGTAAGGTATTGATTATTTCTTAACCTAGTAGATATATTTGTGTTTATTTTCCAATTTGTGTATACTAAATTATTTAGAAAGTGGGAAAAAATTTATTTGCCTTAGTAGATTGTAAATGTAGAATTGGGTTGACTTTGAGTATATTCAATTGCCGAAATTTTTTGTTTGCGTTAGTAATTTGTAGGACTAGAATTATATATATGAAATTAGTTAGAAATTTTGCAGTGCGGTTATGGGTGAAAACCCTGCAAACGACCGTAAAAAAATACAAAACTCTGCGAGTAGGTTGGTCTCATGTAGTATAAGCCACCCCAAGTTGTAGAAGTGAGTTTTGACTCACGGTTCGAGAGATACGGCCGCGTATCGCTTTTGGTTGAAAAAAAACCAAGCGGTACACGGCCGTATCTCGCAAACCGTGACTCGAAACTCGCTTCTACAAGTTCGGGTGGCTTGCGCTACGTGAATTCGACCAAGTCGAAAAGTTTTATAACTTTCGGATGTTGTTTCTGCGGTTTTCTCAAGTTCCTCGCATTAGAAGTTTTTGACTTAGAATTTTTTAAGTGCGGTTAGACTAGATTACCCTTCAAACCACCTCCAAAAAATTCGAAACTTTGCGAGTTGGTTGGTGTCCCCTATGAGAAGCCAACCCAACTTGTAGAAGTGAGTTTCGACTCACAGTTCGAGAGATACGGCCGCGTATCGCTTTCGGTTGAAAAAAATAAAGTAAAGCGGTACACGGCCGTATCTCGCAAACCGTGACTCGAAACTCGGTTCTACAAGTTCGGGTGGCTTGCCTTACATGAATTCGGCCAAGTCGAAAAGTTTTATTATTTTCAGATGTCGTTTGTGTAGTTTTCTCAAGTTTATCTTTTTATAAGTAAATGAGTTAGAACTTTTTCATTGTGGTTAGACTAGATTACCCGTCAAACCACCTTCAAAAAATTCGAAACTTTGCGAGTTGGTTGGTGTCCCCTATGAGAAGCCAACCCAACTCTCAAATGTGAGTTTTGACTCACGGTTCGAGAGATATGGCCGCGTATCACTTTTGGTTGAAAAGAACCAATAAATGGGTACACAGCCGTATCTCGCAAACCGTGACTCGAAACTCGCTTCTACAAGTTCGGGTGGCTTGCTCTACGTGAATGCAACCAAGTTGCTTGGTTTTATAAATTTTGGATGTTGTTTGTGCGGTTTTCTCAAGTTTATCTTTTTATAAGTAAATGAGTTAGAACTTTTTCATTGCGGTTAGACTATTAGATTACCCTTCAGACCACCTCCGAAAAATTCGAAACTTTGCAAGTTGGTTGGTGTCCCCTATGAAAAGCCAACCCAACTTGCAGAAGTAAGTTTGGACTCACGGTTCGAGAGGTATGGCCGCGTATCGGTTTTGTTTGAAAAAAAACCAATAAAGCGGTACACGGCTGTATCTCGCAAACCGTGACTCGAAACTCGCTTCTACAAGTTTGGGTGGCTTGTGTTACTTGAATTCGACCAAGTTGCATAGTGTTGCTATTTTTCGTTGTGTTTTGTGCATTTTTTGTCACATTTTCGTTTTGTTTATTGCTGATAGATAAATGGATGTAACCTGTATCAACTAATCTTAAATTTTTCATTCACAGATAAATGGATAGAACAAGGCGACCTAGAAGCCCTTCTGGTGGCGCTAGTGGCACACCTATGATGGAGGTAAGATTGATTATTATTATCGGTTTTAAATACGAATATGAGTTTTATTGTCTCATTAATAACAATATTTCTCTTTGTTCGTGTAAGTTGGTGGGTCTACACCTGCCGAGGCCGGTCCCTCGTCTTCGGTATCCGTTGCTCCTCCTGGACCAGTAGACTCTAGCTTAATTTCATTGCAATCCAAACACCAATCGGAATCCGTGTGGATTGGGTCCGCAAAGAAGTGCAACTTCTAGAAGCACAAACTTCTTCCATTCGACCCCCGTATCACTCCGTTCTTAGTTGAAGCCGGTTTCTATGGAGCTCGCTTTATGGGGGATGTGAAGCTTGACCGACCTCTACTTATAGCTCTGGTCGAACGATGAAGACCGGAGATCCACACTTTCCACCTACCGGTGGGTGAAATGACCGTCACTCTCCAAGATGTAGCGATCATTACTGGGTTACCAATATATGGGGTCGCCGTGATGGGGAACATGGATTTTGACCAAGTAGAAGTTGTTCGTGATCTACTCGGTATCGATATTGATGAGTCATTGATCCAAAAAAAAGAGGACATTGAAAGAGAAATCATCATAGATACTCCTGCTGATTTTGATGCCAATCTATTAGATCAAGCCTTAGACGATGCGAAAGATAAGGCGGAAGCTAAATTCTGGACCGAAATCTTCGATGGGAAATCACTTCTACTTAGTTGGTTGAAATATCAATTCGACGGATTTTTGACGGAGAATTCGAACGATGAATCCATACGTTATTATGCCTGTGCGTATATTTTCAGCATGAACGGGGAGTGATCTTTCCTAACTCATATGGTGCGAGCATGCCACTGATGTATTTACGCTTGTTGGAAAATTTTGCTTTCGCCGGCCGTTTCAGTTGGGGCAGTGTCGCATTGGCATCTCTATATAGGAATATGTGCTCATGTGCATTAGGTGCCGAACAAATGGGTGGCCCGATGGTTCTTTTGCAGATCTGGAGTTGGGAACGCATCCACATAGGACGTCCCCGTATAATTGAACCAATGCCGGATTGGTTGGCCGACCCACCAGCTGTAGAGTTATTACCCCCTTTAGGGATATATTGGGCGGGGCGGCACACGTGGGTCGATAACCTACGACAATCACTGATCTATTATAGAGATGAGTTAGATAACTTGCAGGACGAGTTCGTCAATTGGGAACCGTACTCACCCGCAAGGTTGGAATGGGTTCCACCGTTTTAATTGGCCGGTGCCCTTTGGTTGACGACTGCACCACTTGTCAATTTTTCTGTTGTTAAGTTCCAGTACTCTGACAGAGTGATGCGGCAATTCGGATATCAGCAGAAGATTCCCGAAGTCCGGTCTTACGATAAAAAATTGCACGAGGTGAGAGAAACCGGTCGAGTGCCTAACTTTGATTGGGCTGATTTTCACCGAGTCCATATGGCAAACTGGAACACCATGCGGTATCAGATAACACCGAATATGATGTACTTCGCTATACCGTTCGATGGCTCGTTCCAGCATATATACATGACGTGGTACAGGTGCATTACACGGTTGTATGTTTCTCCACAAACTGCTGTACTAGCCGGTGTGCAGATTCCGATTCCCCCTGCCGAGGAAGAACCAGCCCCTGCATATTCCTCTTCCCAGCCGATGTATCAACTAAAGGCGTCGACGTATCGGAACTTGGTTAGTAATTTTTTACGCAATTTCATACATTTAGTATGCATATATTGTTAAGATATAAGAATAGAATGATAAATTATTGTACATATTGTTTAAATTGAAATTTTCAACCTTATGTAGATTGAAAACACATGCGAGACTGTTCGGGTAGCTACTCATGTTTTGAAGAGTAAGGTACCCGAGAACGTTAAGGAAATCATGCGAGAGATTCTAAAGCCGTGCCGCTGTAGTCTCGAAGAGGTTGGTGAAGGTCCACAACTTGATGCATATTTAAAATTCAACGTGGCACTTCCTCGGCGAAAAAAAACTACGACTAGGCGGGGAATTCGCATCACCGAACCGCAACAGGTTCAACAACAACAACCATCTGAAGAAGATGAGGAGGAGCGATGGGAAGATGACACTCAATCTCCTGAAACCGAAGGTAGATGATGGAATCCTCAACGAAAGAGGAACCCACCCGATCAATTTACACCAAGTGGTCGTAAAAGGTAGTATCTAACAATAGGTTGGTTAGTGGTATTTTATTGTTTGGTTTTTTATTTTATTCCGTTCAAATAACTAAGAACTACTGTTTGTTTCTATGTTTGTAAATGTTGTAGATAAATACTGGGCATCCACGGAAGTCAACCATGAAGATAGCTGAATCGATCCATGTACAGGACTTCATCGTTGAGATGAATTTTTTTGTACTGAATGTCTTGTAATAGGTAGTTGAAAAAATTACAGAAATGAAGTCGAACGAATTGTTGAGATTAGTATTTGCTAATGAATGTCATATTTTTTGTCTTATCATATATATTGTTGCGAACATGGATTTCTGAGTTGTTGTGGTATGATATATCTATATGTTGTTGTATTGTTGTGAACTGAGTTTCTCAATTCTTGTGCTATGAATTGTTGTTGTGAGGTTGTATTTTCACCCAGACACCTGTACTGATTTTCTACCAAAATATCTACTTAAACCGTCATTGGTGATGACGGGTTACCCACACCTAACCCGTCATCGACAATAACGGGTTAAGTAAAAATATATTGGCCGAAGATTTTTAATCTCAGGTCTGTAGATGATAAAGTTCTGCCAAAATATCCCTACTTAACCCGTTATTATGAATAACGAGTTAAGTGATCTTAACCCGTTATTCTCAATAACGGGTTAAGTAGACATATATTGGCAGAAGATTTTAAATCTCAGGTCTGTAGATGATAAAGTTCTGCCAAAATATCCATACTTAACCCATTATTATGAATAACGGGTTAAGATCACTTAACCCGTTATTCTCAATAACGGGTTAAGTAGACATATATTGGTAGAAGAATTTTAATCTCAAGTCTGTAGATGATGAAGTTCTGCCAAAATATCTTTAATTAACCAGTTACTGTGAATAACGGGTTAAGTGATCTTAACCCATTATTCACAATAACGGGTTAAGTAGAAAGGTATTTTTATACTTTCTACAACTTTCTCTTCACTCTTTGCGAACATTGTCTCCTGAACTCTGCAAAGTGACATTCATATGCTTGTAAATTGTTTATATTTTTAATAATTTCCATTTATTGTCACGTAACTAACCAATATAAAATCATGAACATTAAAGGTAGTCAAAAAAAAAAAATTTGTAACCAGGGTAGGGTTAGGGTAAGCTAGGGTTAAGGGTTAGTGTACGTACTGAATTTATTCCATTATTGGGTTCTGCATGTGGAGTTGTACATGTGGTGTTCCACATGTGGGGAGTATAATTTGATGTGATTTGTGAACAAATTTGGTTCAGTTATCGCTATATTATTGGGTTCTATATTGTGGTGTTGTACATATGGTGCCCACTTTGTAGAGTAAAATGTAATAGTAGAATCGTACTTTTTCTTGCTCGCTCCTTGCTCTTTTTCTCTCCATAGTTTCCCTTTTACTCAAAAAGATTTGGGTAAGTCTATGGTGAGTAATGGAGTGTTCATTTAGTGGGCACCACATGTAGATCTCCACATGTAGAACAAGTCCATAATGGGCCTATTATTAGATTTCACTATACAACATGTGGAACCACATGTACAACATGGCCATAACTTCGTCCTTCCACTTTTTGTCTCCATAGTTTTTCCTTCACTCAGAAAGATTTTGGTAAGAAAATGTCTAGGAATGGAGTGTTCACTTAGTGGGTACCACATGTAGATCTCCACATGTAGAACAAGTCCATAATGGGCATATTATTAGATTTCACTATACAACATGTGGAACCTCCATTCCTTTACTGTGGGGAGACCATAGTAAAGAGAAAAAAAGTGACATGTGGGGAGACCACAGTAACCCTAACCCTACATATCATATTTTATTGATTTTTACATATAGTTTTCCCCATATATAGGCTACATGTGGGGATCTACATGTGGTTTTTCACATATGTAGGCTACATGTAGGGATCTACATATGGTTATGTACTTGTTGCCGCTAAATTCGGTGTGGGGGCAAACAGATAGTATTTGTGGATTCTTTGGAAAACTGAATAGCAAACCTGTTACCTGTTTTGCCGAAGTTTGACGCTGTCTCCCGCCGTACACCTGCAAAAAGTGCGAGACATCGGGGTTGTTCCTGGCGATGCACCCTCCGACGCTCAAGTCAGTAATCAGGGATGATTACGAGAGAGCGCAAAGACTGGAAAAAGTTTGATTACCTCTTAATGGAGATGGATGGGAGGTATTTATAGGCGCCGCTGGGATCAAATTAGGAATGTAATCCCTGTGGTTAGATAAGGAATGTAATCCCTAATTCCCAGTGAAAGGATAGACATGAATCAGGGCCGTTGATTAGGATTTAATTAGAAACCCTAATCCTATCCTTTCTGGACCGGGTTTGCTGCGGGTTGAGACCCGCACCCAGTTGAGATGGATCCGTTCGCGGGTTAGTGGGTTTTTGAGG
The DNA here is from genome assembly GCA_017893485.1 of Hemerocallis citrina. Lineage (NCBI taxonomy): Eukaryota > Viridiplantae > Streptophyta > Magnoliopsida > Asparagales > Asphodelaceae > Hemerocallis > Hemerocallis citrina. The sequence continues at coordinate 186,614,496 of CM030368.1, read as the reverse complement.
AAGAAAACCCGTACCTGCTTCAGACCCCTTGGTAGGTGAAATTACCGTTTTACCCCTGGGCTTCAAGATTCGTGCCTGATTTGGACGGTTCTGATTTAACCCCATTTTTAGCCATATCACGAGCCCCCCACTCCTAAAGACTGAGTTTGATCAGCCTTTGAGGAGTAGTTTTACTGTTTTTAATGGCTAGTGGAGTTGTATCGGAGTCCAAATGGAGGGTTTTGAATCTCGAAGGAGGTAGTGAGGTGATTTTTCAAGCTGTTCTTGAGCTTCTTTGGATATCTGGTGGTTTTTAACTATTTTTTCGGATTATTTATTTGATTTTGCGATGCGTTAACCAGTCGTTCGGGGGGTCTCAACAACACATTGTAGGCAATAATTGTTTGTTCAAGGGCTCAAGAATACTCCCCCGAATTTATAACTATTTTCTAGAATTTCTAGTTAATTTTCCCGAATTTTAAGTAATTTTTTCGCAATTTTTAAATAAATAAAACGATTAAAATAAATAAAAACTAATTTTTAATACTTATTTATGGCGTGGCGCGATCTGGACCCTTTATCAGCGTCGAGCACGATTTTCCGGGCGATCGGACGATCCGCGTTCCCCGGCAGATAGTTTCTTCGTATACGAGGGTCGGTTCCTCGTCCCCTCGGCTCGGCAGCTCGGAACCTAACTCGGAATCAGCCGAACTACGTGGCGTGATCCTGAGCGTCCATCTCAGCGTGGATCCCCAAAAAGCGCTATCTTGTCGTTTAGCAAACGTGGCAGGATCTGGGTCGTCCATCACGACGAGCACGTTTTTTGACAAGATCCAACGGCTGAGAAGGGTCGGCCGATTTTTTCTCCATAGATGAGGGTCGGTTCCTCGTCCCCTCGGCTCGGCAGCTCGGCACATAGCTCGGAATCAGCCGAACTACGTGGTGTGATCCTGAGCGTCCATCTCAGCGCGGATCCCCAAAAAGCGCTATCTTGTCGTTTAGCGAATGTGGCAAGATCTGGGTCGTCCATCACGACGAGCGCGTTTTTTGACAAGATCCAACGGCTGAGAAGGGTCGGCGGATTTTTTCTCCATATATGAGGGTCGGTTCCTCGTCCCCTCGGCTCGGCAGCTCGGCACATAGCTCGGAATCAGCCGAACTACGTGGCGTGATCCTGAGCGTCCATCTGAGCGCGGATCCCCAAAAAATGCTATCTTGTCGTTTAGTGAACGTGGCAAGATCTGAGCCGTCCATCACGTCAAGCGCATTTTTTGACAAGATCCAACGGCTGAGGAGGGTCGGCAAATTTTTTCTCCATATATGAGGTTCGGTTCCTCATCCCCTCGGTTCGGAGGCTCGATGCTGTTAGCCGAGGTATGGAGTTAGACGTTTTGAAGCATTCCGGCTTTAAAGCGTCGTCACCCTCCTACTCAGTAGCTCGGTGGCTTTGCCAAGCTGTTCTGTAGCTCGGCTAGGCGAACCGATGGCCAGCAGCTCGGAAGGTACACGTGGCTAGATCTGGAACGTCCATCATTGCGTGAATCATGAGGATGGGGTTCAGATCACGAGAAAACGTTATTTTGTCGTTTTGTGGGTGTGGCGCAATCTGAACCGTCCATCGAGCTTGACACGAATTTTGGAGCGATCCGACGGTCATTCAGCCTCGGGAGGATTTTTCTCCATATGTGAGGGTCGGTTCCTCATCCCCTCGGTTCGGAAGCTCGGTGCTGTTAGCCGAGGTATGGAGTTAGACGTTTCGAAGCGTTCCGGCTTTGAAGTGTCGTCACCCTCCCACTCAGTAGCTCGGTGGCTTTGCTAAGCTGTTCGGTAGCTCGGCTAGGCACACCGGTGGCCAAGTGGCTCGGAAGGTGCACGTGGCCAGATCTGGAACACCCATCATTGCGTGAATCACGAGGACGGGGTTCAGATCACGAGAAAATATTATTTTGTCCTTTTGTGGGCGTGGCACAATCTGAACCGTCCATCGAGTCTTGACACGAATTTTGGAGCGATCCGACGGTGATTCAGCCTCGGTAGAATTTTTCTCCATATAGGAGGGTCGGTTCCTCGTCCCCTCGGTTCGGAAGCTCGGTGCTGTTAGCCAAGGTATGGAATTGGACGTTTTGAAGAGTCCTGGCTCTGGAGCGTCGCCACCCTTCGACTTAGTAGCTCGGCTGCTTAGCCAAGCTGTTCGGTAGCTCGGCTAGGCACACCAGTGACCGAGTCGTGGACTTAAGCGATTTGAGGAGTCTTTGTTTCGAAACGTCGCAACTCTCCGCTTTGGTGCTTTTGCTTCTTAGTGGGCTTTTTAAATTCCCAATGAAGCCCAAACATCACACTGGGGTTATAAGTTCTCACTCCCCCACCCCCAAGCTCATTTCTCACTTTTTACTCCAAGCTTTCACTTTTACTCTCTGCGTTCTCTGCTAGTGGCGATTTTTGCTCCAAGGCGGTTGCGTTAGCTGTCGCATGGGCCAGGCAATTTACGGCGAACTTATTCCGACCGTGAATGTCACTTCAAGGGCGGTCACATCAAGGTCAATTTACTTGCCTTAGCCTTTTTCTAGAGATGTCAAGGGTAGACTCGGGGAGTGAGGCCTCGTCCTCGGGCGATAGTGGTGCCGAGGAGAGGAGGCAGGTGGAGATCCGAAGGAAGGGGAATCAGGTGGCCGAGCCGTCCGTGGCCGAGGCGAGGAAGAAGAAGAAGAAGAGGGTAGTGGCCCAATCTCCTGTAGTCGAGGAGATTGTGGAGACCCCGAGGTAGGCCCCTGAGTCGGGCCGGTACCCTTGTGTATTGTTCGGGCATGCTGGGGTCAGGCAATACGAGGGCGACCTCATGAAGAAGGCGATCATAGGTCAGTCGGAAGTTTACGAGGAGAACAACCCAGTTCTGACCACCGAGACGGACGAGATTGGATCGATGCTATCCGAGAAGGACCTGCTCCGGATCAGAAAAGGGTTCGCCATCCCTCCAGAATACAAGCTGATTCTCCCCGGCCCTGGGATGCGAGCAAACTCCAAACTGACGTCGTCGGATATGTGTATGTTCGACTACGACTCGCTGAACGCCGGATTGCGCTTTCCCCTGCACCCCTTCATTCTTCAGGTCCTCGGGTGGTACTGCCTTGCGCCGACCCAATTCATGCCGAACACCTGGCGCCATGTGAATGCCTTCCTGCTACAGTGCCGTAACGCCGAGGTCCAGCCGGACCTGACGATCTTCCGGAGCATGTATCGGGTTCACCGGATGCACAAGACCGAGCATCGCTACTACCTGGCGCCGAGGAAAGGTGTTCGGATTATAGAGAACCCGGACTCGATCAAAGGTTGGAAGGAGAAGTTCTTCTTGTTGAGGGAGCCCTCGATGCTGCAAGTTTCGACTCAGTGGAAAGTAGAGGTGCCAAAGTTCGCGAGAGCCGACCCAGTACTGACTGCGGCCGAGGAGGAAGTGGTGGGGAAGATCATGGCCCTCCCGATGTTGAGCTGGAGGGAGATGACCGAGGAGGTGCTACACGGGTCAGGCCTTAATCCGATCGACCCGAGTACGCTCCTGACATCTCGCAATATATATTTATTTATTTTTTCTCGCTAAGTTTTTAGCTCGTTTCACTAACTTTCAATTTGTTTGTTGTTTGGTACAGAAGCGCCGAAGATGGACTTTTGGCGATGATGAACGAGCAGGGCAAAGTTGCCGATGGAAGGAAGAGGAAGAGGTCGAGCTCGACTGCTTCGTCAGGTCGGCCCCCCAAGGTTGCTTCGGCAGTTACTCCGCCTCCCCCCGTTGCTGAGGTCCCCTCGCCAACGGTGGTCATTGTCGCCGACCCCTCGGCTCCTACTGCATCTGCCACGGCCGGTGAGGCCTTCGACATCTCGGCGGCGCTATCGCTTCAGGCTCCGCCGCTGACCTCTCAGGTTGAGGTGATCTTAACCGAGCAGCATAAGCAGCTGTTCGTCCCGGACTGGCGAGTCAAGAAACACGACGGCTTCCTCGAAAATTTGCAGATGTCCATGCAAGCCATCAAGCACTTGGCAACCCCGAAGGATCGGGCCGCGCTGAAGGCGGGGACGGTTGGCGACAACACCTATGAGGTCGCTCGGTCGCTCGTATCAGTAAGTCGCGCGTACTTTTTCTTGAGAATTTCTTTAAGTCTGCCGTTCGGATCTCGCTTTGTTCTTACTATCTTTTTGCTTCGGTAGGCCACTTGTCACTTCAACCATCTCCTTGAAGCGTTCACCGAATAGGAGAAGGAGTTGAAGGCCACCAGTGATAAGGACAGGGCGGAAAAGGTGAGGGCGGTTCGGCAGCTCGAAGCAGAGCAGAGGCGAGCCGATGGCTTGGAGGTCCGAGTCGCCGACCTTGTAGCAGACCTGGAGCGAGTGAAGGGGCGACTTGCTGAGGAGGTTACCAAAGTCACTAAGGCTGCCGAGGAGCTGGCGGCGTTGGCTAAGGCTCTGGTGGAGACAAAGGCGGAGAAGGACGCCTTGGCGACGAAGATCAGGGCCGAGGTCGAGGTCGAGGCGAAGACGCATATGGCCTCAAACATGGAGAAGTCCTACCAGAGGGCACTCGACCATGTTCAGGATCGCGTCCCCGGCTTTCAGCAGGTCGGCTACAGGCTGTGGCCCGGATCCGCATCAGATGGCGAGGAGGAGGGAGGTGAAGAGGAGGAAGGTGACAAAGGAGAGGGCGACGACGACGAGGAGGTGGTCGCCGAGGTTGTGGTGACCAACCCCCAGGCCGGGGTGAGGAATGAGGGGCCGTCTGGCGAAGCGCCTGTGGTCGAGCCGACGACGCAGGTGGACCCCTGATCTCCTCGTCTTTTTGTAATTTTGTTTTTTCTTTTCAAAAAATGTAACGCCCTTTTGCGGACTGGCCACCGCCTCTTCTCTTATGAATGAAAATTTTATTTCAAATTTGTCCAAGTGTTTGGGTCGGTCTGTAGTCTTCCAATTGTGACGTTCTTGTATTTCAGATCCTCAAACATGTCCTAAATACCGTAGCAGCTCGGCGTCGTGCCGAGCTGTTTAAGCAATCTCGCGAGGCTCGCCTCGAGGGTGAAATCGAGCTGATCAGGAGGGTGTCGCTCAATGTGGAGAAGAAGAACAGCGAGCTGCTGGCCGAGGTGCACCATCTCTGGATAGTCGAGGAGGAGCTCTCGGCGAAGGAGGCGGAGCTAGCCTCGGTGCTGGCCGAGCGAGATGAGCTCGCGAAGAAGGTCGAGCAGCTGCAGAGGGTCACGGTCGATAAGAGCATCGAGGTGACTAACTTACGTCGCATTATATCCGATAGCGCTGAGTGCCCCGGTTCGGCAAAACTCCCTCGATTCAAGATAATGGTTAAGGACGACACTCTGAAAGACAGGATTGTTGAGCTCGAGGAGGAGGTGGCTCGTCTGAAGCCTCAGCTCGTGAGGACTAATGTCCGCAGCACCTCGTGCACTCGCGAGGAGAGAGAGCGAGGGATCTCCTTTTACGAGCTCGCGACTCGTCCTCAAGTCATTGGTCGGACCGCAGCCGACGCACAAAGCAGGGTAGCTGTTAGCTCGAGTGGAGCCTCGGTCGGAGCCACCATTAGGCTTAGTGGCGAAGCGGCGTCTTAGTTCGTCGGCCTAGAGACAAGCTCGGAGATGAAAAGACGAAAACCCCAATTGTCTCTAAATCGGAACGTCCCTGTTCCGAGGAGGCATTGAACGAGTTGCATCGAGCTTTAGACTTGCGTCGTTTTCCTTGTTGTAATAACATGCCTTGTAAATTTATCAAGTTGTTTTTTTCGCTGTAACTTTTTGCCTTGTAAATTTATCAAGTTGTTTCAATAAAATTGAAGTTACTTTGCTCATTGTTGTGCCGTAGTTGCCTTACTCTTGAAACCGAACCATAAGGACCCACAGTTATCTTCTTCGAGTGTTTTAGCTGTGGAACTTTAGTTTTTTGCTCGGAGTATACCGAGGCGACTTTGCACTTCCGTGGTGCGACAGCTCGGATTTCAGACGCAGTCCACGTGGCTCAATCTAGACGGTCGATCACGATCGTGGCACGCATCACGAGGTGGGGGCACGAGTTTCCAGAAAATACTATCTTGTCGTTTTGTGGATACGTGGCACGATCTGATCCATTCATCACGTTCAAGTACGCATTTTGAGATGATCTAATGGCGAAATTGGTTCGGCGGAATTTTTCTCCATATGTGGAGGTCGGTTCCTCGTCCGCTCGGCTTAGGGTATTGAGTGAGCGCAGTCGAGCCGAACGCTGGACTCCGAACCACTGTTAGAGTTGCTCGACGATTGTGGGAGCAGTTCCGAATGGCGACCCACTTCTAGCTTGCTTAAGAGCGAACTTGCGAAGTAGAATCGAGCCAAGTGTTGGACTCCGAACCATCGGTAGAGTTGTTCAACGGTTGTGGGAGAAGTTCCGAATGGCGACCCACTTCTAGCTTGCTTAAGAGCGAACTTGCGAAGTAGAATCGAACCAAGTGTTGGACTCCAAACCATCGGTAGAGTTGTTCAACGGTTGTGGGAGCAGTTCCGAATGGTGACCCACTTCTAGCTTGCTTAAGAGCGAACTTGTGAAGTAGAATCGAGCCAAGTGTTGGACTCCGAACCATCGGTAGAGTTGCCCAACGGTTGTGGGAGCAGTTCCGAATGGCGACCTACTTCTAGCTCGCTTACGAGCGAACTTGCGAAGTAGAATCGAGCCAAGTGTTGGACTCCGAACTATCAGTAGAGTTGTTCAACGGTTGTGGGAGCAGTTCCGAATGGCGACCTACTTCTAGCTCGCTTACGAGCGAACTTGCGAAGTATAATCGAGCCAAGTGTTGGACTCCGAACCATCGGTAGAGTGAAGAGTGATGGACCCAATAATATTCACATTTAGGAGCAATAATCTTAGTGCAATTAGACATTTAAATGCTCTTTATGTGTTATTTTACTATTCTTTTCTCTTTTCCACAGGAAACAACCAAAAGCAGCAAAACGAAACAGATTCCAGACTAATACAGACTAAGAGGATGATATACAGGGAAATGCAGAGCAACAGTCGACTGGCTCTTCACCAGTCGACCGGACAGAGAGATTGATGGGGCTCGGCACAGTCGACTTCTCCAACATCAGTCGACTTGACTGATGAATCATGAAGCCACAGATGTCTCGGTGCAGTCGACTTACATCCAACACCAGTCGACTGGTACGCGGCGGAGTCAAAAGATAAGAACAGCGAAGATTCATCCTCATCCAAATACGAAGCAAGATTTAGTTATCCAAACCCAGGTTATATGCAAATAACAACTCCTCCAACAAATAAAAGCTAGAGACTGGGTGTTGGCGAGAGCACGTGGTTGGTAGAAAAGGAAGAAAAGAAGAAAAGAGAAATATATAAAACGCCGATCAAAGAAGGAAATAAATAAAAAAAGAAGAGGACAATTCTGAAAAATGGTAAAAACCCTAATTCTCCTGCCGCTTCTATAAATATCAACGAAGGGAAAGAGAGGACGGGAGGACGGAATTTCTGAATCATTAAATCACCAAGAGGATTATTCTAGCAGCATCGAAGAAGAAGGAGATCGAGTACGCTGAAGCAACTAGCAAGTCGACTGAGTGACAGCAGTCGACTTCTCAGACCGAACTACATCAGTTTATTTCTTCTCTTTCTAGTTTTTATTTTCATCATGTATTCGAAACTGTTAGTCAATAAAAGTCTTATTATGTGGAACTAATTTCATAGTTGGGTAGATTGAAACCGTAGTTATGTAATGCTTATATTCTTTTGAATGCTATTCTGTTACTTATTGATTAAACCTATTGTATTGGTATAGGTTTATAATATACAAACTTGTTCAGAAGTTCTAAGAGCAGTCGAATGAGAGTGACAGCAAGTCGACTGCCATACAGAACCTGAGATTATCAAGTTTACATATTATAAATCTGAATCCGTTATATGAGTATAGAGACGACCCGTATCTCGTGCTCATAACTTGTAACACAGGAATCTCTAGGGGTTCTTGGTTTAATCAACTTGAAGGATCTAGATCTGATACCAATTTCTAGAACTTTGAGTGTTTGTTCGTTTCCATTGTTCTTATGTTTTCTTTAAGTGAAACTTAGTAGATACCATGCTAAATACTTAAGGAAAGAAACGAATTAGAGTAGATACCATGCCTAATTCTTGGCTAGGGAAACAATACTTTAAGGAGTAGATACCATGCCCTTAAAGGAACGAACATGAGTAACTAGAATAGTGAAGAAGGTGACTTAGCATTATTGACTATAGGTGGAAATCAAAACCCAACTACTTAATAGATATTTGTGATTCAGAACTACTTGATATAGTTTTTAATTTCTCCTTTTCTTTTAGAACAATTCTTTACGATCCTTATTTCTGTTTTATTGGTTAGTAAGTTAATTTCTACTATCTCTGTGGGATCGACCCTTGCTTTTCACTACGCTTCTATAAACGATTCGTACACTTGCGAGGTTTTAATTTGTGTCTAGTTTATCTATTTATTTAGATCATCTAGATTGCACAACAAGTTTTTGGCGCCGTTGCCGGGGATTGTTAGCATTTTAACTTACAAATCAGTAAATCTTTTCTTTTATTTTTCTTTTTTTTTATTAATAAATATCTTCTCTTTTAGGTTACAGGATTTTGGTGGATGCACGGAAGGCGATCACTTCGTCCAGAGCTACTACCTATTGACGCGGAAACAGAACGCACTCTGCACAGACTAGGTCGGCTGTCTGCAACCAACCAGTCGACTGCTACAAGGGACCAGGCGACTGCACAGAGACCCAATTCACAAGCAACAATGGCTGAGGAGATACCAAATCGAGTACCAATGCAGGACAAATTCATGCCTAAGAATATTGAGCAACCTTCCTGCATTGCTTATCAACCTAATGTCACAGGGAATATGCATCTCTCTCCCCAATTACTTAGCATGGTTCCCCACTTTAGTGGCAAACTAGACGAAGAGCCTCACCTCCATCTGCAAGACTTCTTTGATCTTTGCAGAACACAAAGTGTCCAAGGGCTTACCCCTGAACAAATCAGGTTAATCTTGTTTCCATTCTCTTTAAAACTTAATGCTAAATTGTGGTATAATTCTTTGGAACCAGGATCAATTAATTCATGGGAGCAATTGGCCAAAAAATTTTTGAAAGAATTCTTTCCAGCCTAGAAAACCAAACAACTAAAAAGGGAGATTCAACTCTTCCAACAAAAAGATGGAGATTTATTCTTCGAAGCATGGAAGGATTTCAAGAACAAGCTTCTCAAGTGTCCTACACACAACATGCCTAACGATGATCAGGTACAAGCATTTTATGAGGGTTTAAATGATACTAACAAGGCAATTGTGGATTCAGCTTGCAACGGGATCTTGATGAGGAAAAGTGGTGAGGAGGCCATCGAATTATTTGAAGAACTAAGTGAGAACTCACAGCAATTCTCAACAAGGGGAAGAGGCATTTCGAAAAAATAGGGAGTTTATGAAATTTCTGGTAGTAATAACATACAATTTTACTAATGGTGAACATGAACAAAAAAATTGATATGCTTGTTAATGCAATTACAACAAATGGCAGTGTCAAAAATCTAACAAAAGAAATTTGTGCAATTTGTTCTCATTGTGATCATACAACTGACACATGTCCCATGTCTTCTTTCACAGATCAGGAGCATGCAAACTATGTGGGACAAGGAGTGTTTCCACCAAAGAACAACCCTTTCTCGAACACATACAACCCAGGGTGGAGGAACCATCCAAATTTCTCATGGAGCAACAATCAAGGCACTCAATCTTCGCAAAGACATGCACGGAACTTCCAGATGGGAAGTGGGTTTGATAGGCCAGTTCAAGAACAGAAGAAGTTGGATTTTGAATCCACCGTTCTTCAATTGCTCCAACAACAACATCAAACAAGCAACCAACAAGGGCAGACAATTCAGAAATTGGAAACTCAAATCGGGCAAATCGCAAAGGAGTTGAGTGAAAGAAAGGCAGGAGAACTCCCTTCACAAACCATACCAAATCCTAGAGGCCAAGAACAGCTCAAATCAGTAACAACTCTGAGAAGTGGTAAGACAATTAACAACAAGGTTGGAACACACACAGAAGAAGCAGATACACAACCGACAAAAGTTTTGGGTTCCAACAAGGTAAGTGAAAAAGAAAGGACAATTTTGCCACCATTCCTTCAAAGGTTAGTCAAGCAAAAGAAAGAACAACATTTATTTGATATCTTTGAAACTCTCAGAAAGGTAGAAATTAATATCCCCCTACTTGATGTTATTAAACAAATTCCTTCTTATGCCAAATTTTTGAAAGAATGTTGTACTCACAAAAGAACATTTCAGGTTAGGGAGGATGTGGCTTTGACAGAGGAAGTGAGCGCTGTTCTGTTAAGGAAATTACCTCTTAAATTGAAGGACCAAGGTAGTTTTACCATTCCTTGCAGGGTTGGTGAGCACTTCTTTGAAAAGGCACTGCTAGACTTGGGGGCAAGCATCAATCTTCTTCCTTACTCTGTTTACAAAAATCTAGGATTGGGAGAACTCAAACCAACATCCATCACTTTGCAGTTGGCTGATCGCAGCATCAAAAGACCTAGAGGTATTTTGGAAGATGTCCTAGTTCAGGTAAATGATTTCATTTTGCCTGCAGATTTTGTTGTGTTAGACATGGAGGACTCTTCAATGCCATCTTCTTTACCGATCATTTTAGGTAGGCCCTTTATGAGTACGGCTGATATAAAAATTTGTGTTAAAAAGGGTACTATAAGTATGAAAATAAATGGAGAAAATGTTGAATTTAAAATGTTTGATACACTAAAATTACCACATGATGACCATGAATGCTATAATGTTGATGTGGTACAGGAGATTGTTGATCAAACATTTCAGGTACATAGCATTGAACCACTACAAGCCACAATTACACAATCTCTAACTTTATCTCATGTTGAATAGGAATACGATGACTGCAGGATTGCAGAGACAGTACATCACCTTGAAACTCCAAAGTCATACTCAGGTAAACTCGCACCTGCATTTGAAAATATTGAGACTGATAACACTTGTGTTTCCTCAGACCAGTCGACTGGTGAACGGAACAAGTCGACTGTCCCGACTGCTACCAGAACACCAGACGTGGAGCTTAAGCCGCTGCCTGAACATCTGAAGCACGCATATTTGGGTGAGAACCAGACGCTACCAGTGATAGTTGCTGCAAACTTGAGTGCACAAGAAGAACACAAGCTGCTAAGGGTACTGCGAGAACATAAAGGTGCAATAGGATGGACCATTGCAGATATCAAGGGAATAAGTCCATCCAAATGCATGCATAAAATACTTCTTGAAGACAATGCAAAACCTAGCAGGGAAGCACAGAGAAGGCTTAATCCACACATGAAGGAAGTGGTAAGAACAGAGGTCTTGAAGCTATTAGATGTTGGCATCATCTACCCTATCTCAGATAGCAAATGGGTGAGTCCTATACATGTGGTGCCTAAGAAAAGTGGAGTCACTGTGGTGAAGAATGAAGAGAATGAGCTTATCCCCACGAGAGTGACCACAGGATGGAGGGTATGCATTGACTATAAGAAGCTGAATAACGAAACCAGGAAAGATCACTTCCCTCTTCCTTTTATTGATCAAATGTTAGAAAGATTAGCAGGACATGGTCGTTATTGTTTTTTAGATGGTTATAGTGGCTATAATCAAATTGCTATTGCTCTAGAAGATCAAGAAAAAACCACTTTTACATGTCCTTTTGGTACTTTTGCATACAGGAGGATGCCCTTTGGATTGTGCAATGCACCAGCTACATTTCAGAGATGCATGATGAGTATATTTTCAGATATGGTGGAAAGGTTCATCGAGGTATTTATGGATGATTTTAGTGTTTTTGGATCTTGTTTTGATGAATGCCTTAACCATTTACAGCTTGTACTTAAGAGATGTGAAGAATGCAATTTAGTGCTGAATTGGGAAAAGTGCCATTTTATGGTACAACAAGGTATTGTCTTGGGACATGTGGTGTCAAAAAGAGGCATAGAGGTGGACAAGGCAAAAGTTGACATCATATCAAAGCTACCCCCTCCTACTACAGTCAAGGGTGTTAGGAGTTTTCTTGGACATGCAGGGTTCTATAGAAGATTTATAAAAGATTTCTCAAAAATCTCCAGACCCCTTTGTGAATTATTGGCTAAGGATGCTGAGTTTGCATGGACAGAAGAATGCACAAATGCTTTTCTTACATTGAAGAATCTTCTCATTTCTGCACCTATTGTCATGGCACCAGATTGGAACCATCATTTTGAGCTTATGTGTGATGCAAGTAATTATGCTTTAGGAGCTGTTTTAGGTCAGAGAATCAATAAGGTACCCCATGTTATTTACTATGCTTCTCGAACTTTAAATAATGCACAGCTTAATTATTCCACTACTGAAAAAGAAATGTTAGCTGTCATTTTTGCTGTAGAGAAGTTTAGATCATATTTGATTGGTTCTAAAGTCATTGTTTTCACTGACCATGCTGCTTTGAGATATTTGTTTGCTAAAAAGGATGCTAAGCCTAGGTTGATCAGATGGGTGCTGTTGCTTCAAGAATTCGACCTTGAGATTAGGGACAAGAAAGAAAGTGACAATGTTGTAGCAGATCACATGTCCAGATTACTGCATGAGGAAGAAAGAATTGTGACCCCACTTAATGAAAATTTCCCAGATGAAAATTTATTTGAAATAAATATACAACTTCCATGGTTTGCAGATATTGTAAATTATCTCACTGCTCATGTTTTCCCTCCAGGTATGACAATTCAGGAAAGAAAGAGACTGGTGGCCATGTGCAAGCACTATTATTGGGATGATCCTTATTTGTTCAAATTCTGCCCTGATCAAATTATAAGAAGATGTGTGGTAGAAGAAGAGCAAATGAGTATTCTACAACATTGCCATCAATATGCATGTGGAGGACACTTTGGACCAAAAAGAACAGCACTTAAGGTATTACAATCTGGTTTTTATTGGCCTAATGTATTCAAAGATGCTTTTTCTTTTTGCAGGACTTGTGACAAATGCCAAAGGACAGGCAACATCTCTTCTAGAAATCAAATGCCACTACAAAACATCCAAGTAATTGAGCTTTTTGATGTTTGGGGAATCGACTTCATGGGTCCCTTTCCTAACTCATTTGCTTATTTATATATTCTTGTGGGTGTGGATTATGTGTCTAAATGGGTCGAGGCTGTCCCCTCAAAAACTAATTATCACAAAGTTGTTGTCAAGTTTTTGCAGGAGAACATCTTCACTAGGTTTGGTACACCACGAGCAATAATTAGTGATGGAGGGAGTCACTTCAATAATTTTCCATTTGCTTCTTTGATGAAAAAATATGGGATTACACATAGAGTGGGTAATCCATATCATCCTCAAACCAGTGGGCAGGTGGAGATTAGCAACAGAGAGATCAAGAGCATTTTGGAAAAGACAGTAAATACAAGGAGAAAGGATTGGTCGCTACGCTTGAATGACGCATTATGGGCCTACCGAACGGCATATAAGACACCCATCGGCATGTCACCATACCGTTTGGTTTTTGGAAAAGCCTGTCATCTGCCAGTAGAGTTGGAACACAGAGCCTATTGGGCCATTAAAAGGTTCAATTTTGATATGAAACAAGCAGGCGACAAAAGAAGGTTGCAACTGAACGAGCTTGAAGAATTGAGGCATGACGCATATGAAAATGCAAAGTTGTACAAAGAAAGGACCAAGATATACCATGATAAACAGCTAGCAAGGAAGGAGTTTTATGAAGGACAGAAGGTATTGATATACAACTCAAGATTAAGACTCTTTCCAGGCAAGCTTATGTCACGATGGTATGGCCCATACATTGTTACAAAAGTCTTTCCACATGGAGCGTTGGAGGTTCATAGCAAAGAGAAAAATCAAATATTCAAGGTGAACGGGCATAGGGCGAAGCCGTACATTGATATGAGTATGGAGCCGAAAGAGAAGGATGTGAATCTTCAAACCATCCAATACATTGCATGAGCTCATCAAGTCTAGCTGAAGACAAGAAACACAGCGCTTATTGGGAGGCAACCCAATTTTTCAGGGGAGTACTTACACTCTCTTCCTTTATTCATTTCTTTAGTTATTTCTTTATTTCTTTATTTTATTTTTCCTTCAAACTGGGTGGTAACACATGCCTATTTTAAGTTTTTGTGCGAACATTGAGGACAATGTTCCATCTAAGTTTGGGGGTAGTTATTTACATTTGGAGTCTTTTGATTTTTTTGGGATAAACAATTTCTTATAAAGTAGGAGTAAGTGTACTTATTTACTTTAGGATTGTTGAGTTTCATAAATCCTTACAAAATTGTAGGAGTCATGCTATTATACATTAAAAACAAATGTGATGCTTCTTCTAGTGATTATCCTCTTTGATCTAGTCCTAAACAGAGTTTAAGTAAATAGAGTAAAAACGAAGAAATATATATATATGAATAAAAGTCAATCTACTCCAATGTTATGAGTTGCTTAGTAACTAGGGATATTCATCACCAATGTTTACCTTTACGTCAAACGGCAACTTGAAATATGAGTATGCAAAGCACTTAAAGTTCGTGACTTGTTGAGTAACCGGGTGGATTCATCACAAATGTCTTGCACTCGCGTCAAAAGGCAAGTGACGACTTAAAGAAGAGACTAAAAAAAAAAAAAAAAAACCCTCTAGTTTGCTACTCGGTTTGTAGTAAAGAAAAGGGATAATCACAGATGGAGTGTTACATACTATAACTACAATTAATTGCATGACAAATATGATTGGGTTTGGAGCTATGAATAGACAATTGCACTGGAGAAAGTGGGTATGCTTGTTTTTACTTTATTCGCAATTGTTTATATTTTTAATAGTAATTTTGATGCTTGCATAATGAGAATCCTTGGTGTGATGGGTTGAGTCCACTATTATTTTCCCCTTGTTCATAATTTTAGTTTGCTTGAGGACAAGCAAAAGCTAAGTTTGGGGGTATTTGATGGACCCAATAATATTCACATTTAGGAGCAATAATCTTAGTGCAATTAGACATTTAAATGCTCTTTATGTGTTATTTTACTCTTCTTTTCTCTTTTCCACAGGAAACAACCAAAAGCAGCAAAATAAAGCAGATTCCAGACTAATACAGACTGAGAGGATGATATACAGGGAAATGCAGAGCAACAGTCGACTGGCTCTTCACCAGTCGACCGGACAGAGAGATTGATGGGGCTCGGCACAGTCGACTTCTCCAACATCAGTCGACTTGACTGATGAATCATGAAGCCACAGATATCTCGGTGCAGTCGACTTACATCCAACACCAGTCGACTGGTACGCGGCGGAGTCAAAAGATAAGAACAGCGAAGATTCATCCTCATCCAAATACGAAGCAAGATTTAGTTATCCAAACCCAGGTTATATACAAATAACAACTCCTCCAACAAATAAAAGCTAGAGACTGGGGGTTGGCGAGAGCACGTGGTTGGCAGAAAAGGAAGAAAAGAAGAAAAGAGAAATATATAAAACGCCGATCAAAGAAGGAAATAAATAAAAAAAGAAGAGGACGTTTCTGAAAAATGGTAAAAACCCTAATTCTCCTGCCGCTTCTATAAATATCAACGAAGGGAAAGAGAGGACGGGAGGACGGAATTTCTGAATCATCAAATCACCAAGAGGATTATTCTAGCAGCATCGAAGAAGAAGGAGATCGAGTACGCTGAAGCAACTAGCAAGTCGACTGAGTGACAGCAGTCGACTTCTCAGACCGAACTACATCAGTTTATTTCTTCTCTTTCTAGTTTTTATTTTCATCATGTATTCGAAACTGTTAGTCAATAAAAGTCTTATTATGTGGAACTAATTTCATAGTTGGGTAGATTGAAACCGTAGTTATGTAATGCTTATATTCTTTTGAATGCTATTCTGTTACTTATTGATTAAACCTGATTGTATTGGTATAGATTTATAATATACAAACTTGTTCAGAAGTTCTAAGAGCAGTCGACTGAGAGTGACAGCAAGTCGACTGCCATACAGAACCTGAGATTATCAAGTTTGCATATTATAAATCTGAATCTGTTATATGAGTATAGAGACGACCCGTATCTCGTGCTCATAACTTGTAACACAAGAATCTCTAGGGGTTCTTAGTTTAATCAACTTGAAGGATCTAGATCTGATACCAATTTCTAGAATTTTGAGTGTTTGTTCGTTTCCATTGTTCTTATGTTTTCTTTAAGTGCAACTTAGTAGATACCATGCTAAATACTTAAGGAAAGAAACGAATTAGAGTAGATACCATGCCTAATTCTTGGCTAGGGAAACAATACTTTAAGGAGTAGATACCATGCCCTTAAAGGAACGAACATGAGTAACTAGAATAGTGAAGAAGGTGACTTAGCATTACTGACTATAGGTGGAAATCAAAACTCAACTACTTAATAGATATTTGTGATTCAGAACTACTTGATATAGTTTTTAATTTCTCCTTTTCTTTTAGAACAATTCTTTACGATCCTTATTTCTGTTTTATTGGTTAGTAAGTTAATTTCTACAATCTCTGTGGGATCGACCCTTGCTTTTCACTACGCTTCTATAAACGATTCGTACACTTGCGAGGTTTTAATTTGTGTCTAGTTTATCCATTTATTTAGATCATCTAGATTGCACAACAAAGAGCAAAGGCAGAGAGTTGTAAACAATTTTTACAAGTAAAATATGAAAAAGCTTTCTTTATTGATGACTAATGGTCGGCTGCTTCTAAAGTTGTGAGCCGTTATTACAAGAGAGAAATAAAAGAAAAACATTACAAGTAATAGGAGTGGAACGGTTCGACATCCCAAAATACTAAGAGAGGCGTTGGTGCTCTCTCTTGGTATTTTAAGAGATGGTCGGCATTCCAAGTCCTGGGGATCTCCCTGCCTTCGAGATCTTCTAGTCTGTATGTGCCGGGCCGAACCACTTTTGCGATCTTATAGGGTCCCTCCCACTTTGGAGCCAGTTTGCTTTTCTGTCCAGGAAAAGAGATGGCTAGCTTTCTGAGGACCAAGTCCCCTTCTTTGAGATCGGTAGGACAGACACTTTTGTTGTACGCCAACTTGATCCTTCTTCGGTAGCTTTATTGACGAATGGCAGCTCTTTCTCGGATCTCATCAATTAGGTCCAGATTTGCTCGAAGCTCTCTGGCATTCTGTTCTTCTTCGTAAGCCATTAGACGAGGAGAGGGTATACCAACTTCTAAGGGGATCATAGCTTTGGACCCATAGGTGAGATTGAACGGAGACTCTCCTGTGGGGGTCCATTTTGTGGTGCGGTAGTTCCACAGCATGTTAGGAAGCTGATCGACCCATAAGCCTTTGGAACATTTATTCAACCTCTTCTTAATGCCGGAGAGGATCTGTCGGTTAGCATTATCGACTTGGCCATTCGACTGGGGATGGGAAACGGAGGAGAATCGGTGCTGGATGGCGAGGTCTTCACATAGGGCCCGGAAGGCAGCCCCGGTAAACTAGGTTCCGTTGTCTGTTATGAGGACCCGAGGGACGCCGAATCGGCAGATCACGCTCTTCCAAAAGCACTGGACTACCTTATTCTCGGTGATCGTGGCCAAGGGCTCGGCCTCTATCCATTTTGCGAAGTAGTCGATTGCCACGATTAAGAATTTGAACTGGCCGGGAGCGGGTGTAAATGGCCCTAGTAAATCCATCCCCCACATTGCGAAAGGGATTGGACTTGATAGGGAAGTGAGTGGAGCTTGTGGGAGGCGTCGGATGTCGGAGTACTTCTGATAAGAGCTGCATTGCCGAACGTGCCGTTCGGCATCTCGTAATAGAGTGGTGGGCCAGAAATATCCGTAATTCAACACTTTGTGGGCTAGAGATCTAGACCCCGAATGTGCCCTGTCGATGCCCTCATGAAGTTCTTGCAGGGCGTAGTCGGCTTGCCCGGGGGAGAGGCATCTCAGGTACGGCCTGCCGTCTACCTGTGTGAAGGAGCGTTTATATAGGATGCCTCCGATCAGTGTGTAACACTCGGTTCGGGTTCTCACTCTTCGAGCTTCCTTGGGATCCTCGGGGAGGAGCCCGTCCCTTAAGAATTCGACGAGGGGTTTCATCTAGTTATCTTCAAGCAGGACAGGCAGCGACTCTATAGAGTCGGAAGTTTCATCCTCTATACTTGGCTTCAGGATGACCTCTATCAAGACGGTCTGCTCGAGACCTTGAAGGGAGGAAGAGGCTAGTTTGGAGAGGGCATCGGCCTGAGCATTTTCTTCCCGGGGTATTCGTTGGATGAGGGCTTCTTCAAACAGTGCCATGAGGCTCCTGACCTTGGCTAAGTATTTAACCATCCTGTCGTCACGTGCTTCATACTCGCCGAGGACCTGATTTACGACTAGCTGAGAGTCGCTAAAGATCCGGAGGCGTTGCGCCCCTGCATTGCGAGCCATTCCAAGGCCGGCTATGAGTGCCTCGTATTCTGCTTCGTTGTTCGAGGCCTTGAAGTTGAAACGGAGGGAGTATTGAAGGATGAAGTCATCTGGTCCCGCCAGAATGACCCCGGCTCCGCTTCCCTCATTGCAGGAGGATCCATCCACATAAACTGACCAGACAGGTGGTCCCTTCATTGCTTGGCTGAACTCGGGGATGATACTTTCAACTATGAATTCTGCTAAGGCCTGAGCCTTGATTGCGGTCCGAGGCTGATAAGTTATATCATGCTGGCTCAGCTCGATAGACCACTTCATAAGACGACCGGAGGTCTCCGACTTGTGGAGCACTTGCTTCAGCGGTTGGTTGGTAAGAACGACCACCGAATAGGACTGAAAATACGGGTGAAGCTTTCTCACGGCCATCACCAAGGCATAAGCCATCTTTTCTATCCTCGGGTAGCGGAGCTCAGCATCCCGAAGTACTTTGCTCACATAGTAGATGGGCTTTTGAGTCCGGTCTTCTTCCCTTACTAAAACGGCGCTGAGGGTCTGCTCAGAGGCTGCCAGGTAGAGGTAGAGGGATTCACCAGGAATGGGTTTGCTGAGGAGAGGGGGGTTGACGAGGTAAGCCTTGAGCTGGTCGAACGACTCCTGTTGTTGCTGCCCCCATTCAAAACCTTTAGCCCCCCTGAGGGCCTTGAAGAAGGGGAGGCATTTCTCCCCGGACTTCGAGAGAAAACGCCCTATGGCGGCTAGGCGGCCTGTTAACCTCTGAACTTCCTTAACATTCTTGGGAGGGGCCATGTCTAATATGGCCTTGATTTTCTTAGGGTTTGCTTCAATTCCTCGTTGGCTGACCATGAAGCCGAGGAACTTTCCTGATGAGACACCGAATGCACACTTGTTCGGATTGAGTCTCATGTTGTGCTTTCTCAGAACATCAAACGCCTCCTGTAGGTCAGTCACATGATCGGCTCCTCGGATGCTTTTTACGAGCATGTCGTCAACATACACCTCCATATTCCGGCCGATTTGAGCTTGAAAAACCTTGTTGACGAGGCATTGATATGTTGCGCCTGCATTCTTCAAACCGAAGGGTATAACCTTGTAGCAGTAGAGACCCTGGTCGGTCACGAATGAGGTCTTCGGGATGTCCGGAGGGAACATCCGAATCTGGTTGTAGCCTGAGAAGGCGTCCATGAAGCTGAGGAGTTCATGTCCCGAGGTGGCATCAATCAGAGTGTCAATACTCGGAAGAGGGAAGGGATCCTTGGGGCAGGCCTTGTTGAGATCGGTAAAATCGATACAAATCTTCCAAGTCCCATTGGACTTCTTCACCATCACTACATTCGACAACCACTCGGGATAGTTCGCCTCTTGTATGAACCGGGCCTTCAAGAGCTTGTCCACCTCCTCTTTTATAGCTAGCTGGCGCTCGGGGACGAACTTGCGCCTCTTCTGTTGAACTGGTTTGGACCCCAGAACAATGCTGAGGTGGTGGACCAAGAGCTCTTCGGAAATTCTGGGCATGTCTGCAGCTGACCAAGCAAAGAGGTCTCGGTTCCTTCGGATGCACTGGACTATGTTTGAGCATAGGGCGGATGGGAGGGTCTTGCGAACAAAGAACTTTCGAGTTGGATCCTGCTCAGAGAAGAGCACTTCCTCCAATTCATCCACCGGCTCAGACGTTGGCCGGGCAGCATCTTGGGGGATTTCCAGAGTTTCTAGGGAGAGGACCGGACCGAGGGTAGAAGTCATGTAGCACTTGCAGGCCATTTCCTGATTGCCCTTTACTTCCCCTACTCCGGCCCGAGTGGGAAACTTCATCTTGAGGTGATAGGCGGAAGGGACGGCTTCAAGGGCAGCCAGGCCGGGCTGACCCAGAATGACGTTGTAAGCTGCAGGAACATCTACGACCATGAAGTCCATCGACTCCGTTCGGGTAGTAGGAGTTTTGCCGGTGGTTACATAGAGGGTGATCACCCCTTCAGTAGTCACTGGCACTCCCGTGAACCCATGGAGCGTGTAGCCGGCGGGCTTGAGTCTGTCTCGGGAGAGTTTGAGGCCTTTAAAAGCGGCGAGGAAGAGGATGTTAACGGAGCTGCCATTGTCCACTAGGATCCTCTCCACTTTGAAGTTCGCCATGTGGAGATTGATGACGAGTGCGTCACAGTGGGGGGTGCAGACTCCTTCAAGATCTTCGTCTGAGAACGTGACGGGCACTCCGAGGCCTTTGGGAGGAGGGGTGGCGCGAACCGAATTGACTTTCCTAATGAATGCCTTCCGAGAGGAGTTTGAGGAGCCCCTCATTGGGCCCCCATGAATGAGGAGTAGGACATGCTCCTCTTCGAAGTCGGGTGTTTCATCACGTTCCGGACGCTTGTTAGCCCCCCGAGGCAGGGGAGGAAGGTCAGCTCGGTCCTTTCTCACGAATTTGGTCAGCTGCCCTCTCTGGATGAGGGCTTCTATCTCATTCTTCAAGGCTCGACAATCATTGGTGTCGTGCCCATGGTCCCGGTGATAGTGGCACCACTTCTCTTTATCCCTCTTCTTGGCGAGGGTGTTCATCCTCAGAGCCAGAGGAATGATCCCTTCCTTCTCAACTTCCATTAGAATGGTGGAGACATTGGTGGTGAGAGGAGTAAATTTTTCGAATCTGGGGGGAGGTCGGTGCTGGTCGCCATTATTCTTCTGGAGCTTCTTGGCTCCTTCCTCTTCTGTTCCCTTTCTCTTAGACCCGGAAGAAAACCCCTCCAAGTTAGGGCGGTGCTCAGCTTCTTCGGCCCGATATACTTTTCACTCCGGAGGAGGAGGTCAGAGAAGTTCTTTGGGGGCTTCTTGGCGAGGGAGGAGCGGAGGCTGGAGTTGAGGACATTGGACTGAAATACTGCTGCTGCGACCGACTGGTCGAGGGATGCTATAGACCTGGCTTCAGCCGTGAACCTTTTCACATAGTCTCTCAGCTTCTCACCCTTCTTCTGGTGGAGGTAGAGTAGTAGCGAGATGCTGGTCTTCTCGGTTCTGTGACTACTCACGAAATGGGTGACGAAGAGGGTCTCGAATTGCTCGAAGGAGAATATTGAGGATGGGGCAAGGCGAGAGTACCATTCTCGAGCTGGGCCCTTGAGAGTTGCGGGGAAGGTTTTGCAGAGCAGGGCATCGGAAGCTTGATGGATGAGCATTAGGGTCTTGAAGCTCTCGATGTGATCGACGGGGTCAGTCTCTGTAATGCCCCAATTTTTCATTTAATGAAAAATTATTTTATTTTGCACGTAGTGTGCACGTGCAATATTTTTGGTTGAATTAAATATTATGATTATTTTCATTATGATGAGTATAGATTTTTAAATACGTGTTTTTAATTATTTTATACAAAGCCTCCTTTCAAATAGACAAAAAGCCTTTCTTTTAAAAAGCCCAAATTAAATTTAATTTATTCTTTTTTTTTAATTATTATTTTGGCCCAAAACTAAAGCCCATGAGCTAATTTATTTTTAAATACAACTTGTAATGTAGAATACAATTTAAAAAAAAAATTTTAAATGTACAAATTTTTTGAGGAATTTGCATGCACGTGCATTGCACGTACACGTGCAAAGTGCACCTTCCTAGCATTGGCCAGTTGGAGCTTTAGGAGGGAAACCAAAAATTTGAGTGGGATCATGGTGGTGGTGGTTACTTGATTATGGGTGGTTAGTATAACTCCTCCTTAAATCTAAGCCATTTGTTCCTAATTCCTCCTTCAATCTTAGCCATCCATTTCCCTAGATTTTTAGTATACATACCCCCCCCCCCCTGGCTAGTATTCTTGTGCAAATTATTTCCTCCAACCGATAGTCTAAATACATCATCTAGTAGTTTATTTAGTGAGTAAAAGATTGAGTTTGTGTGTGGGAAAAGTTGGGGTTGCATCAAGAAGAAGGAAGGCCGGCATCACAAGGGGAGGCTCTCGGTTTTGGTGTTCTTGAAGCTCGGGTGCGCGCATCTAGGAGGAAGGCCGCTCTCGTGGCAAGGACATTCGTTTAGGAGGTTGCTAGTTGTACTTTCTTCACTAAGGTGGGTAAATTTTTCCTATTTCCAAATAGGAATGCATGCTAGATTTAATTAGAAAAATGATGCATGAAAATGATTAATAAGAGTGCACATTTAATTGGAAAAATGATCTAAATTGATTGAATTATTGATGTGCAAATTGTATGTGTTTTTATTATTAAAATTCAAGTTTATGCAATATGTTTATGGCTATGAATTGTGTAAAGAAAACTTCGTTATTAACATTAAAAATTATGTGCAAAAATTGGTAGATTGACAATGTCGCTTTATGTGCTAAGATGGAATATTTGTTATGACGTTGTAACGAATGAATTAGGATGCAATTGTTATGGTTGTGAAATGAATAAGAGCAGAAAATTGATGTAGAGCTTAGTGAAATTAAAATGTCGAAAAAGAATGCATTAGTAGGAGTATATCAAATTAACCAAATTGTATGGTAGAAATGTGTTAATTATTGGAGAAAATATGTTTAATCATTAAGAGGAATTTTTACGGTATATTAGTAAGAGCAAATTGAAGTAAGATGTTGATGAACATCGATGTATTTTAAATAACAGAGAGCATTGATTTAAATGAAATTCGAATTGCACTAGTGACAACCCGAGCCCAAAGCTCGAGTGGTCGGATCACTCTTAATCGCTACAGTATATATGTGGGTATTCTCCAAGGTTGAGGGATCGAATCCCGTTGACACCATTCTTTTGTTCCGAACACTTTTAAAATAAATCAGTTGGCCGAGAGCACTTAATGCTCTTGCCCTCTCTTATAAGCGCGTGAAGCATTCGGCCTAGTGGCTTGTGCCTTCGGTTGGGTTTCCTGTGGTCGTTGGTTCAACTCTTGGTATCGGCTGTGTGTTTATATTGGGGAAAAACATTTTTTTGGGTGTTTTAATGATCAAAAAAATATGGTAAAAATATATTTATTATTTTAAAAATATGTGGAGTCTATGAAAAATAGTTTGAGAATTGTTTGCATGAAGTGGAGTATGTTTAGAGAATAAAAGTATAATTTAGAACTATAAGTTCTACACTTGCATTTGTATAAAGTTGTAAGTTGCAAAAGACTTAAGTGGAATACTAGAAAAGAAATACGAATAAAAAGGAACTATATGAAGTGAGGTGAATTATTCTCAATGGAGATTGGTGTGACAATTCATGATTTATAAATATTCATCTTTGATTAAATAACTAGTGACGTGGTTTTTAATGTGAAAATAATATTTCATGAGTTGCATGATGAATAGTTGAATTTAATGTATAATTATGGACACGAGTTAGCAATCATGATTGGAAAAGAAATATTTTTGAGTATGACAACTCAACATGTGAACTTATGAGTTGAAACACTCAACTTTAGAAATTGTGAATGGGAATTGAAACAAAAGAGTAGCTAAGTCTCCACCGGCATTTGGAAAGAAATGAAATGAAATTTGAAATGAAAGACCAAGGTTGGTCATGTTTGAATGAATGAATAAGTCTGGTTTAGTGGAGAGGCTAACTCTAGTGCTTTGATTTTGTTCATGATTCTATTTCATTAGAATTAAGGATTAGTTACATAGTGAAGACGTGATGAAAGTAAGAGAAAAACATTGAGTATGAGGGCCATTGGATCAGCGGCGAGAGCGTATCCCAGGATGTCCCATGATGAGTCAGGACGAGGATACTGCTCCAGAGTACCGTCCCGGCGGCGACGCTCGTGGGATGTTTGAAGACTACGGGTGGTGTCATGTTTATGGTAGGAGCTGAATTACCACAGGATGCCTGCATGATGAATCATGTGTCAGTGCGTTGGGATTCCCTCCAGGGCGCCTAGGCATGAGTTCGTAGGTCAGAAAACATCTAGGATACTTACCGTAGTTACAGTAGTAGGTTAAGTCATAACGAGGGATTGAACCCTACAAAGATGAAGAACGATTAAGGGCTTGCCCTCGGACCTATGTAGTATGGGATGTATATAATCCAAACAAGTGCGCATTAGTGTCATGTAATATAAATAATTGCATTAAGGACTAAGTGCACAATCACAACACGACATCATTAGGGTATTCCCTTTAGTTTGATATGTGACAAGTTTGTGTTTGCTAAATATGGAAAATTAGTTATACTATTTCCGGCATAGAGAGGATGACCGTGTATAATGTTCGTCGGTTGAATAAACTGACGTACCCACAGTCTTATATGCAGGTAAGTGACATGATAAAGATTAAAGAGGAACAGATGCTTAAAGATTATACAATGTTGTTGTACATTTATTTAATTGTTGTAAATTTTACTTCCGCTGTGTAATGTAAAGTATAATGTTTTCATATAAACTCGGATGTAAAGTGAAAAGTTCAAATTTCCTTGTAAAATTGTACTAAATGAAGCAAAAAGATCCTGAAGAACTCTCGAATTCAGTTGTATTTGGGATTCGGGGCATTACAGAGTGGTATCAGAGCCACGCTTCACACATGTACAAATTTATAAGGAACGACGCCCAAGAAATGAACATTAGAGTGTGTGTTTGAGTCTAAAGATTTAAATGTAAGTGACTAACATTTGCGTCGCTCTATGACTTATGCTTCTTCCTCTCTATTTCTAAGATTGTTGATCACTTCGACCCTGCTGGAGACGACGACTGGCATATCATTGAGGAAGAGTACCATCCTGGACAGGCAGATTCCGAGGACGAGTACTACCAGGGCAAGTAGATTCTGACGAAGAAGAAGAACCCGTTCCAAATAATCTTGTGACTTCTCTTCAGAGGCAGGTAGAGACACTGCGAGAGAGAGTCGATTATTGGAGGCTCAGCTGGCAAAGCGTAAGGATGACTTTTCTGTTCTCAGTCATCGTGTATGGGAATTCAAGAAGAGGAAGAATCCGACCGATGTGTTGAAGGAAGAAGTTGATGAACTACGGGAAGAACTTCGAGAAGCGAAGAGGAACCGTAGGAGTTAGACTGTTGTAGCTTCCACTATTTTTATTTTGATGTCAAGAAATGTTTTTTCAATTCGAATGTATAAAGTTTGGAATTCAATGAAATGCAAGTTGATTTAAAATTCATATCTTATACTTCGAACTTAATGGATCTTTTGCATCAGAATATGTCTAGAAGAGGAGCTAGAAATGGTGAAGGTCTGGATCTGGAAACGGAACTTGTAAGGGTCTATCAGATGCTCTACGCCGTGGCCATGAATCAGAACCAAGGAAGGGGGCTTGTGAATCCGGTGCCCGAAGCGATTAAACTCGTGGAATCGTTCAAACGGATGAAACCACCTGTGTTCGAAGGGAAGTCAGACCCTGATACGGCTGACAACTGGATTCGTCAGGTAGAGACGATCTTTGAAGTGCTGGAGACCCCTGAGGGCAGTAAGGTGAAGTTGGCGACTCTGCAACTAGAGAAGGATGCGGCTGTGTGGTGGCAGTCGATGAAGAGGACAATGGGAGGCATAGTTCTCAGCTGGGAAGAATTTCTGGAAGAATTCTGCAGTCACTATTTCCCCTCCGACGTCCAAGAGAAGAAGGCTATGGAGTTTCTATCATTACAGCAAGTAGCATGTCAGTAAGAGAGTACGAGACCAAGTTTACTCAGCTCTCTAGGTATGCTCCGAAACTAGTGATGGATGAGGCTAAGAAGGCTCGTAAGTTCGAGCATGGATTGAGGCCGAGCTTGAGGTCTCGGATGATACCTCTTGGTATCAGAAGATTTGACAAGTTGGTCAAGAGAGCAGCAGCCACTAAAGCAGACATGGAGCAGTTTCACGTTGTTCAGAACCGGAGGAACAACTGGCAGTCTGGAAAGAGGCCCGCAAATTCTGGGAATTTCAAGGGACAACCATCTGCACAAAGGTTCAAACCAACAGGGGCGAACTCTATTAGTGTGGCTGGAGGACCTGGGAACAATGTGGTAAGACCTCCTGCGGTAACTTGCTACAACTGTGGTGAAATGGGGCATTACAAATCTCAATGTCTCAAGCCACGGAATGGTAATAGCAATGCACCACGCAGCAGACTGGGAAGAGACCGTACCAACCAGGGCGAGTATTTGTCTTGACGGAAGCTGATGCCGATGAGGTTGATCATGTCATCACTGGTACGGGGGCAGATGTCTAGAGGTTTTTGTTATTTCTTTTTCCCGCTATTTAGTGAACTGTTACTTAATGAGTGTGTATTATGTATAAGGAGAACTTTATCTTAATGGAATGAAAGCTGTTGTGTTGTTCGATACTGGATCCTCTCATACTTTCGTGTCTCCTAAATTTGCTAAAGTGTTGGGAGTTGAACCAAAGATTTTTCCAGGGAAGATCTTAGCAGTAGCTACCCCATCAGGGAAAACTTTAACCGCTGATCGGTATCATGCGGATTGCGAGATTATGATCGGGGACAAAATCTTTAGGATTGATCTAATCGAGCTGACTATCTTGGGAGTCGATGTTATCATTGGCATTGATTGGATGTCGGTGTACAGTGCATGCATCGAGTGTAAGACCAAGACGGTAACAGTGAAGGCTCCAGGAGGACCTGAAGTCACTTTCCAAGGGAAGAAGAAGTGTTCTGGCTGGTGGCAGCTATCCGCAAGGAAGAGACTCCGGTGGAAGTGCAAGGGAATCCTATGGTTCGGGACTATCCGACTGTGTTCTTGGATGATTTTCCTGGGTTACCCCTGCATCGTGATGTAGAGTTCAGCATCATTGTTCAATCGGGAAGTGCACCCATTTCTAAGGCACCGTATAGGATGGCTCCAGTGGAACAGGATGAGGTGAAACGACAGATTGAGAAACTGTTGGAGAAAGGCTTTATTCAACCTAGTGCGTCACCTTGGGGAGCACCAGTGCTTTTGGTAAAGAAGAAGGATGGATCGATGAGAATGTGTATCGATTACCGAGAGCTGAATAAGGTCACTGTTCAGAATAAGTATCCTATTCCTCGAATTGATGATTTGTTCGATCGTCTACAAGGAGCAGCTGTTTTCTCCAAAATAGATCTTCGATCAGGATATCACCAAGTTCGAGTGAAGCTGAAGATGTGCACAAAACTGCATTTAGAACTTGACATGGGCATTACGAATTCTTAGTTATGCCATTCAGAGTGACGAATGTACCCGCAATCTTCATGGATTTGATGAACAGAGTTCTGAGGCCGTTCATTGATTCTTTCGTCGTGGTGTTTATCGACGATATCCTCGTATACTCCAAGTCAGAGGAGGAGCACACCAAGCATCTGGCAGCAGTTTTGAAGAAGCTGGAAGAGCGGGAGTTGTATGCCAAGCTATCCAAGTGTGATTTCTAGAAATCTGAAGTGGCATTCCTAGGTCACATCCCTTCTAAGGAGGGAGTGGCAACTGACCCTCAGAAGATAGAGGCAGTGAGAGATTGGGCTAGGCCTACTACAGTGAAGGAAGTCAGAAATTTTCTTGGAATGACTTGATACTACGGGAGATTCATTCAAGGTTATGCTCAGATAGTCGTGCCGCTTACTGGACTGACCAAGAAGAATGTGAACTTCAAGTAGACTAAGCAATGTGAAGCGAGCTTTCAGGAGTTGAAAGAGAAACTGACTACTGCACCTATTTTGGCTTTGCCTAGAGCAGGTGTTGAGTATGATGTCTATAGCGATGCTGCACATCGTGGGCTTGGTTGTGTCTTAATGCAAGAAGGAAGAGTAATCGCTTATGGGTCTAGGCAACTACGACCGCATGAGAAGAATTATCCGACTCATGATCTAGAGTTGGCTGCGATTATCTTTGCCCTGAAGCAACGGAGGCACTACGTGTACGGTGAGAAGTTGAACATGTACACGGACCACAAGAGTTTGAAGTACATATATCAGCAGAAGGATCTGAATTTGAGGCAGCGAAGATGGTTGGAAGTGCTTGAGGACATGCAACCTGAGATCAAGTATCATCCTGAGAAAGCTAATGTTGTTGCCGATGCACTTAGTCGCAAGAGCAGTTTAGCCAGTTTGAATACAACTCAGAAGCATCTGATTGAGGAATTGGATCGAGCAGGTGTTGAGGTTGTCTTGCAAGGATTGGAAGCATCTTTAGCTCAGTTGAGGCTTCAGCCTACTTTAAATGGAAGGATCATTGCAAGTCAGGAGGTTGATGCTGATATCTTGGAGATGAAGGAGCAGGTTAGTGCTGGCAGGTTGCCCGAATTTCAAATCAAGGATGGAGTGCTGTGGTTTGGAGAGAGGCTATGTGTTCCGAATCAGGCGGACCTGAAAGAGAGTATTCTTCAAGAGACGCATGCTACTCTTTTGTCGGTACATCCTGGAAGTACTAAGATGTACAAAGACATCAAACAGCATTTCTGGTGGTCAGGTTTGAAGCGGGATGTGGCTGAATTTGTGGCGAAGTATGAGGTTTGTCAGCAAGTCAAAGCCGAAAATCAGAGACTCGGAGGTCTACTACAGCCGTTACCTATTCCGGAATGGAGGTGGGATAACATCAGTATGGATTTCATTACGGGATTGCCTAAGAGTCCTAAAGGCAATGATGTGATTTGGGTTATAGTCGATCGACTGACCAAGTCCGCTCACTTTTTGGCGATGAAACTCACTGCTTCGATGGACAAGTTAGCTGAGTTGTATGTCGGCGAGATCGTCAGGCTTCATGGTGTTCTGTCAACTATTGTGTCTGATCTAGATGCGCGGTTTACTTAGCATTTTTGGAGGAGTCTTCAGACAGCTTTGGGTACCAAGACAGATTTCAGCACTGCTTTTCATCCGCAAACCGATGGGCAGACCGAGAGAGTCAACCGTATTCTTGAGGATATGCTTCGGTGTTGTATACTAGACTTTGGAGGCAGTTGGGAAAGGCATTTACCTTTGGTAGAGTTTGCCTACAACAACAGTTTTCAGGCTAGTATTGGGATGGCGCCGTACGAAGCTTTGTATGGCAGGAAGTGCAGAACACCTGTTTGTTGGTTTGAAGTTGGGAAGCATCAATTGTTTGGTCCTGAGCTTGTGCAGCAAACTTCTGAGAAGATTGATCTGATCAGGAAGAGGTTGGTAGAAGCTCAGAGCAGGCAGAAAAGCTATGCAGACAACCGAAGAAGGGACCTTGAATTTGAGGTCGGTGACTTCGTCTTTCTGAAAGTATCGCCCAGTAAAGGTGTGGTTCGATTTGGCAAATGCGGGAAATTAGCCCCAAGGTTTATAGGCTCATATAAGATATTGAAAAAGATCGGAAAAACTGCTTACTGGCTTGAGTTACCGGAAGAGTTATCTCAGGTGCACAATGTCTTTCATGTGTCTATGCTGAGAGGTTATATTCCAGATCCGAGTCATCATTTGCCTGAAGTGTCGGAAGGTTTGCAGTTGGATCTGAATTACATCGAGTCTCCTGTCAAGATTGTTGATCGTCGAGAAAAAGTCTTGAGGAATAAGACGATACCGATGGTCAAGGTTGTCTGGAGGAACCATTTGGTTGAAGAGACTACTTGGGAGTCTGAGGAGAGGATGTTGAAGGATTATCCTGAGCTGTTTGCTTGATTGTATCTTTGTATCTTTTTGTTTTTGTTGTGACTGTTTGTTTTCTCGCCCTTGACTATAGTTCCGGGGACGGAACTATTCTAAGGAGGGAGTGTTGTAATGCCCCGATTTTTCATTTAATGAAAAATTATTTTATTTTGCACGTAGTGTGCACGTGCAATATTTTTGGTTGAATTAAATGTTATGATTATTTTCATTATGATGAGTATAGATTTTTAAATACGTGCTTTTAATTATTTTATACAAAGCCTCCTTTCAGATAGACAAAAAGCCTTTCTTTTAAAAAGCCCAAATTAAATTAAATTTATTATTATTTTTAATTATTATTTTGGCCCAAAACTAAAGCCCATGAGCTAATTTATTTTTAAATACAACTTGTAATGTAGAATACAATTTAAAGATTTTTTTTTTAAATGTACAAATTTTTGGAGGCATTTGCATGCACGTGCATTGCACGTACACGTGCAAAGTGCACCTTCCTAGCATTGGCCAGTTGGAGCTTTAGGAGGGAAACCAAAAATTTGAGTGGGATCATGGTGGTGGGGGTTACTTGATTATGGGTGGTTAGTATAACTCCTCCTTAAATCTAAGCCATTTGTTCCTAACTCCTCCTTCAATCTTAGCCATCCATTTCCCTAGATTTTTAGTATAAATACCCCCCCCCCCCCCCCCCCCGGCTAGTATTCTTGTGCAAATTATTTCCTCCAACCTATAGTCTAAATACATCATCTGGTAGTTTATTTAGTGAGTAAAAGATTGAGTTTGTGTGTGGGAAAAGTTGGGGTTGCATCAAGAAGAAGGAAGGCCGGCATCACAAGGGGAGGCTCTCGGTTTTGGTGTTCTTGAAGCTCGGGTGCGCGCATCTAGGAGGAAGGCCGCTCTCGTGGCAAGGACATTCGTTTAGGAGGTTGCTAGTTGTACTTTCTTCACTAAGGTGGGTAAATTTTCCCTATTTCTAAATAGGAATGCATGCTAGATTTAATTAGAAAAATGATGCATGAAAATAATTAATAAGAGTGCACATTTAATTGGAAAAATGATCTAAATTGATTGAATTGTTGATATGCAAATTGTATGTGTTTCTATTATTAAAATTCAAGTGTATGCGATATGTTTATGGCTATGAATTGTGTAAAGAAAACTTCGTTATTAACATTAAAAATTATGTGCAAAAATTGGTAGATTGACAATGTCGCTTTATGTGCTAAGATGGAATATTTGTTATGACGTTGCAACGAATGAATTATGATGCAATTGTTATGGTTGTGAAATGAATAAGAGCAGAATATTGATGTAGAGCTTAGTGAAATTAAAATGTCGAAAAAGAATGCATTAGTAGGAGTATATCAAATTAACCAAATTGTATGGTAGAAATGTGTTAATTATTGGAGAAAATATGTTTAATCATTAAGAAAATTATTTTCATATACTGGAGTAGAATTCATAATGGAAATGATTAATCTGGAATTTTTACAGTATATTAGTAAGAGCAAATTGAAGTAAGATGTTGATGAACATCGATGTATTTTAAATAACAGAGAGCATTGATTTAAATGAAATTCGAATTGTGCTAGTGACAACCCGAGCCCATAGCTCGAGTGGTCGGATCACTCTTAATCGCTACAGTATATATGTGGGTATTCTCCAAGGTTGAGGGATCGAATCCCGTTGACACCATTCTTTTGTTCCGAACACTTTTAAAATAAATCAGTTGGCCGAGAGCACTTAATGCTCTTGCCCTCTCTTATAAGCGCGTGAAGCATTCGGCCTAGTGGCTTGTGCCTTCGGTTGGGTTTCCTGTGGTCGTTGGTTTAACTCTTGGTATCGGCTGTGTGTTTATATTGGGGAAAAACATTTTTTTGGGTGTTTTAATGATCAAAAAAATATGGTAAAAATATATTTATTATTTTAAAAATATGTGGAGTCTATGAAAAATAGTTTGAGAATTATTTGCATGAAGTGGAGTATGTTTAGAGAATAAAAGTATAATTTAGAACTATAAGTTCTACACTTGCATTTGTATAAAGTTGTAAGTTGCAAAAGACTTAAGTGGAATACTAGAAAAGAAATACGAATAAAAAGGAATTATATGAAGTGAGGTGAATTATTCTCAATGGAGAATGGTGTGACAATTCATGATTTATAAATATTCATCTTTGATTAAATAACTAGTGACGTGGTTTTTAATGTGAAAATAATATTTCATGAGTTGCATGATGAATAGTTGAATTTAATGTATAATTATGGACTATTGAACGAGTTAGCAATCATGATTGGAAAAGAAATATTTTTGAGTATGACAACTCAACATGTGAACTTATGAGTTGAAACACTCAACTTTAGAAATTGTGAATGGGAATTGAAACAAAAGAGTAGCTAAGTCTCCCCCGGCATTTGGAAAGAAATGAAATGAAATTTGAAATGAAAGACCAAGGTTGGTCATGTTTGAATGAATGAATAAGTCTGGTTTAGTGGATAGGCTAACTCTAGTGCTTTAATTTTGTTCATGATTCTATTTCATTAGAATTAAGGATTAGTTACATAGTGAAGACGTGATGAAAGTAAGAGAAAAATATTGAGTATGAGGGCCATTGGATCAGCGGCGAGAGCGTATCCCAGGATGTCCCATGATGAGTCAGGGCGAGGATACTGCTCCAGAGTACCGTCCCGGCGGTGACGCTCGTGGGATGTTTGAAGACTACGGGTGGTGTCATGTCTATGGTAGGAGCTGAATTACCACAGGATGCCTGCATGATGAGTCATGTGTCAGTGCGTTGGGATTCCCTCCAGGGCGCCTAGACATGAGTTCGTAGGTCAGAAAACATCTAGGATACTTACTGTAGTTACAGTAGTAGGTTAAGTCATAATGAGGGATTGAACCCTACAAAGATGAAGAACGATTAAGGGCTTGCCCTCAGACCTATGTAGTATGGGATGCATAGAATCCGAACAAGTGCGCATTAGTGTCATGTAATATAAATAATTGCATTAAGGACTAAGTGCACAATCACAACACGACATCATTAGGGTATTCCCTTTAGTTTGATATGTGACAAATTTGTGTTTGCTAAATATGGAAAATTAGTTATACTATTTCCGGCATAGAGAGGATGGCCTTGTATAATGTTCATCGGTTGAATAAACTGACGTACCCACAGTCTTATATGCAGGTAAGTGACATGATAAAGATTAAAGAGGAACAGATACTTAAAGATTATACAATGCTGTTGTACATTTATTTAATTATTGAAATTCCGCTGTGCAATGTGAAGTGTAATGTTTTCATGTAAACTCGGATGTAAAGTGAAAAGTTCAAATTTTCTCGTAAAATTGTTCTAAATGAAGCGAAAAGATCCTGTAGAACTCTCGAATTCAGTTGTATTTGGGATTCGGGGCGTTACAGTCTCCCCAGAATAGGTCTCAAATTGAGGAGGCTTGAAGCCGATTGGTACGGGTGCATCCATTATGGTTCGGGAAAAGGGAGGTCTACTAGGACGAAGAGTCCTTCCTCTAAGCTCTTCTTCTCGGTCTAACTGACCCAAGCGCCTCTCTATCTCGTGGAGACGGCGATATACAGCGTCGTCCCTTCGACGGTAATCAGCCGAGCCTCTAGACTCGTCTTCATACGAGGGAGAGCGGGGGCTACGACGTCGGTAGCTCCTGGAGCGGCGAGGACTTGGCACATGCCAGGAGTTGCTAGGAGCGGGAGAAGGAGTTGGGAACAGTCGGTGAGGACTTCGGATCGGAGGAGGAGAGGGAATCTTTGGAGCATTGGTGTTAGGACGGAGATTGAGAGCTTGAAGGACAGTTGCTTGGAACTGCTGGAACTCTGCACGGGTGATGGGTGCCTCATCGTTCCTAGGCTGTTGCCGACCTGCAGGGGAGTGTGGTCTTCTTGTGTGATGCTCGGGGGACTCTCTCCGCCCCCTTCGGGTATGGGACCTTCTATATTCTCGGCGGTGAGGAAATCGCTCATCCGGTCGGTGTTGGCGGGAGGTTCCCTCTCAGGCCCGCTTTTCATCCAGACGGCGGCGAAGATCCTCATCCTTCTGCCGATTGAGGACGGTGTTGCGAAGATCAGAAGCTCGGGGATTATGGGAGGCCATAGAGTCCAAAGAGGCGTTGTGGATGGAGACGTGGTCCGGATGGAGAGGCTGTTTCTGCGGATTGGGACCCTTAGGAGGTTGTTGGTTCTAAGGAGCAAGCAGGTCCT
Organism: Hemerocallis citrina; assembly: GCA_017893485.1. Classification (NCBI taxonomy): domain Eukaryota; kingdom Viridiplantae; phylum Streptophyta; class Magnoliopsida; order Asparagales; family Asphodelaceae; genus Hemerocallis; species Hemerocallis citrina. The sequence continues at coordinate 186,580,315 of CM030368.1, read as the reverse complement.
GTTGGAGTGGATCCTCCGCTTGAGGAAGAAGTTGCCCCTGCTGTTGAGCGGGTTGAGGGGGAACTTCCTATTGCTGATCAGGGTTGGGTCCTCGGTTGGACCCTCTGGATCTGGCTTTCCTATGAGGCATGGCTGGAGAAGATCTGTTCAACGGGAAGAGGGGAGGCCGCTATTCGTTAGTTTCCCACAGACCGCGCCAATCTATTGCCGCTAAATTCGGTGTGGGGCCAAACAGATAGTATTTGTGGATTCTTTGGAAAACTGAATAGCAAACCTGTTACCTGTTCTGCCGGAGTTTGACGCTGTCTCCTGCCGTACACCTGCAAAAAGTGCGAGACACCGGGGTTGTTCCCGGTGACGCACCCTCCGACGCTCAAGTCGATAATCAGGGATGATTATGAGAGAGCGCAAAGAGTGGAAAAAGTTTGATTACCTCTTAATGGAGATGGATGGGGGGTATTTATAGGCGCCGCTGGGATCAGATTAGGAATGTAATCACTGTGGTTAGATAAGAAATGTAATTCCTAATTCCCAATGAAAGGATAAACATGAATCAGGGCCGTTGATTAGGATTTAATCAGAAACCCTAATCCTATCCTTTCTGGACCGGGTTTGCTGCGGGTTGAGACCCGCACCCAGTTGAGATGGATCCGTTCGCAGGTTAGTGGGTTTTCGAGGAAGAAAACCCGTACCCGCTTCAGACCCCTCGGTAGGTGAAATTACCGTTTTATCCCTGGGCTTCAAGATTCGTGCCTGATTTGGACGGTTCTGATTTAACCCCATTTTTAGCCATATCAGTACTTTAGGTTTTTTCCATATTGAACTTGTTCTACTACATGTGGTGCCCAATTTGAAGAGAAAAAGCACAATGATCGAGGATATAAAAGAAGAACCAGATGATTCAAGCTAACTTAGGTTGTTGAATATGTCCATGTATGTATGATATTTACCAGCTTCTGTATATGTATTTTGGGTTAAGCTGGATAACATCTTCCTTCAATGTTTTGGCAAGTAAAATGTTTCCAATTTTTTTGTTTGTAGGGTTATTTCCAATTTTTATTTAATATTTCTTATTAAAGAAGTTTGATTTTACTTAACCAGTAACCCTAATTTTACCCTAAGAACTACTCTAATCTTGACAAGAATGGGTTACGTAGAAAGAAAATTTTATACTTTCTAGAAATTTCTCTTCACTCTTTGCGAATATTGTCTCCTGAACTCTGCAAAGTGACAATTATGCCTATAATTGTTTATATTTTTTATTAATTTCAATTTATTGGCACGTAACTAACCACTATAAATTCGTTAACATTATAGGTGGTGTAAAAGTTCAAAAAATAAAATTTGATAACTAACCTAGGGTTAGGGTTAGGGTAAGCTAGGGTTAGTGTAGGGTTATTTGTTGTGAACCAAGTTCCTCTAATTTGAGTAATTTTTTATTTTTCATCATTTTCAACACCCAAAGTGTTAAGAAGTTGGGTTTTACATAACCCGTAACCCTTTTTTTACTGTAAGAACTACTCAAATCCTACCGTAACCCTACAATAACCCTGTAACCCTAGTTGTAACCCTACAAGTTCGTAGGGTTATTTACAATTTTTCATTAGGGTTAGAGAGTTCGTAGAGTTATTTACAATTTTTCATAAAATTTTCATATTTTCAACTATATTATTTAATTTCATAATATTTAAAATTATTCTAACCCTACCGTAACCCTACTTTAACTAGGCAAACCTACTGTAACCCTACTTTAACTAGGCAAACCTACTGTAACCCTACTCTAACCCTACAAACTACTCTAACCTAATCTAACCTTATATCTAACATAAATGTTTAAACCGAATTAGTTAAATGAACATAAATGTTTTAAAAATTTATTTGTTTACCGTAAAAGTTGAAATCGTGTAACGAACATCTCTGGATAGGTGATTGTATAAAATTTTATGAACAGATTTTTTGCCGCGGGTTTTAGTAAGGTTAAAGTAGTGTTTGAATAATTTATAATAAATTGTTTTCATTTATTGAACTACATTATATGTTATATTTACAAACATGTTTACAATTTTTTTTCAAGCATTGTAAAAATTAGTAGTACTACCAATATATGTTAACTTAACCCTTTATTTAGGATAACTGGTTAAGTACTTAACCCGTTATCCTCAATAACGGGTTAAGTTAACATATATTGGCAGAACTTCACCATCTACAGACCAAGTATTCATAAACTTCTGCCAATATAAGTGTGCTTAACCCATTTTTGGTGATGACGGGTTACGTAAACTTAATTCGTTTTCCATAATAACGGGTTAAGTTGACAAATACTGGCAGTGCTTCATCATGTACAGACCAAGTATTAGCATAAAGGACTGCATATATTTGTCTACTTAACCCGTTATTAGAGATGACGGGTTAAGTGTACTTAACCCGTCGTCACTAACAACGGATTAAGTAGACAAATATATGCAGAAGTTTATGAATACTTTGTTTGTACATTTTGAGATGTGTATCAAATTGCTGTTCATGCTTGCTGTCCTTGTTGCTGCATTTTGAGAAGTGTATCACAGTTTTGAGAAGTGTATCAATGTATTGAGAAGGGGGAAGACCATTTACTTCTTGTCTTCATCTTCTTGTTGTTTTCTTGCCTTCTTGTTTGTTGTGCATTTTGGTGCATGCTTGCTGTCCTGCACCCCTCCTTCTTCATTTCCCTATAACTAAGCCTATTGAGTTCATGCATCATGAGTTCAATGTAGAGAAGAAAGGGGAAAAAAGAGAGAGGAGACACTTCAAATAACATTGTTAAAAAAATGTAGGAGGAGCCAATCTTTTCTTCTTCTCTTCATTATAATCTTTTCTTCTTGAAGGGGGAAGAAGTTTGAGTTATAAAAAAAATGAGTTCAAAGAGAGTCTCCTTCAATTGCTGTTCTTCAATACATTGTTTCAAAAAGAAGCTGAAGATGCAGGAGTAGAGAGACATGTGCATGCCTGATTTAGTGTACAAGTGCATGCTGGGTTTCTCTCAAGGTGTAGGAAGGACTCCCGACTCTGTCTTTTTTTTTCTTCATTCCCCTTAGTCTTCTTTTTTTTGGGACTTTTTGAGTGTATGCATAAGTAGCAATTCTCCTCCTTTCATACAAATTCGTTCCCTATTGTTACACAGATTGCAACAATTCTCTGGTTTCGTAGGACGGAGTAGTGGTGGGTGTCACAATGTATTCATGGTACTTTTTAACTTCTTGGCATGCACGCCTCACAATCGTGCAACAAATAGTACGAATATGAGGAGTGCGTGTCAAGAAGTTGTCAAGTACTTTGAATATACGGTTACACCCACTATTACTCTATCCCATGAACCGGAGAATTGCTGCATCTGTGTAATTGTAGTGAACTAAATTGTATGCAGGGGGGATAACTGCTACCTATGCATTCAAAAAAAGGCAGAGTCGGCAATCCTTCCTACCACTTTGAGAAGAAACCCAACATGTACTTGTATACTAAATTAATTTCAATTTTGGATGAAAGTGTCAAAGAATGACTTTGTAATATCAATTCGCTTGAGTTATGTATGCATTCTATGTATCTTCAAATAACATGTTTTTGCCTGTTTGTAATGTTTGATGTACAAAACTATTATAAGATATAACTCGTATCTCTATATTCTCCGAACTTTATCTTCGAAATTTGAAGAGTTGTACCACAAAGGCGAAGACACTGCAAAACTATAAGTATCTCTAGATTGATATGAATTGCTGAGTGAACAAATTATCATCTGTACGCTTGTTGTGAATAAACAAATTTGTATATGTATCAACAAAAGCACATATAGCCTACACAGACGAAAGTTCTGTAAAAAATTCTCTACTTAACCCGTTATTAACGATGACGGGTTAAGTGATCTTAACCCGTCATCGCCAATAACGGGTTAAGTGGAGAGATATTGGCAGGACTCCATCCCCTACAGACCAAGTGTTGATTAAGTACTGCCAATATCTCTCCACTTAATCCGTTATTCACGATAACGGGTTAAGTGATCTTAACCCGTTATCCCCAATAACAGGTTTAGTAGAGAGAAATTGGCAGTACTTAATCAATACTTGGTCTGTAGGTTATGAAGTCCTGCCAATATCAATCTACTTAACCCGTTCTCCTCAATAACGGGTTAAGTTATTGTAACCCGTTATCCTTAATAACGCCCTATGCTTAATCGATTTTTGCAGTAATTATTCTTCAAAATGTAAGTTTGCATAAATTTTAATAATTTTCCACAACATAGATATATCATCCACAAATACACAATCTGCAACACAAATAATAAATCTGTAGGGGAACTTTAATACAGACTTTAATCAATACCTTACAAAATAAGTCCGAATTAACCCAAAGATTAAATTTGGGGAGAAGTAGGGTTTCAATTTGGTTTCGAAGAGGAGATGAGAGAGTAGGGTTTCAAAGTTTGGAGTAGATATTGGGAGAGAGGTGGGGGAGCGGACGGAGGAGGGTTAATTTGGGTTTAGATGAAGGATTAGGGTTTTTTTCTTTGTGGGTTCGTCGAAGAAAAAAGAAAGAGCGAGAGAGAATCGTCGAAGAAGACGATCTATATGCAGATCTAAATGAATTTAGATTGCCTTAACCCGTTCTTGGGAATGACGGGTTAAGGCTATTTTTTTATATTAAAATTTTGCCTTAACCTGTCATTCCCAAAGACAGGTTAAGGCAAAATATCATAAAAAAATATCTGGGCCGTTGGAGATTAAAGTTCGCACGGGTCTGTGCACACAGACCTGTTTGCAACGGAAGAAGACTATATATATATATATATATATATATATATATATTTTGCACACACAAAAAATTCAAAATTTTTTTTCAAAAAAAAATCGAGCCTAAATGGTCCGCCCGGACCGGACCAGACTGGTTCAAGCCGGTCCCAGTTCGACACGGGTCAGGCTGGGCCGAAGCAATTTTTCGAGGGGGAAGGTGGGACCTGGCCAAAATCCCGGGTGGGAGAGAGGTTAGGGGCCGGGTTGGCCCAGATTTGTGGCAGGCCAAGCCGGTCCTGGCTAAACCGGCCCTAATGCCACCCCTAGTCCTTGACGCTATACGATGTTCATAAGAGCATCTATAGTCGTTAGCTATTTTGCCAAAATTTCAAAAAAATAGGAATTTTTGTGCTGCAGTCGTTGGCTATAAACCTAAATATTGGGTTTTAGAGGAACAGTCGTCTATCAAATTTGGCAGATGAAATAGAAATTTGGAAAAAATAGACGACGAAAGATAATTTTTCGTCCGTTCGATTGGACGAAAGATCATTTTTCATCGATTGATTATTTTTTTTACCCTATCGGGCCGGAAATTCCATTTTTTTTCTAATAAATTGTCGGACCGATCGATTTTATTTAAAAAAAATATATGGGACGGAAAATGATTTCCCGTCCCACCAATTTTTTTTATTAAAAATGTCGGACGGAAAATTATTTCCCGTCCGATGATTTTTATAAAAATAAAAAATTGGGTTACAGCGAATACAACGCAAACTCAAATTTTTTTTTCATATACCAAATACTCAAAATTTGGATTTCGACGACTCCCAGATGCTCTAAAAAAAGAACTACTAGACCAAAACCTGTCTCAATAGGCTAACGAGTCAGGATCCGCACCCAAACTTCCGGGTCGGAGCCGGGTCAGTTACCCAATAACATCCTGACCCGTTGCTAAATTATTCCACTATTTTTTCCGAAATATAATTTTTTACGGTTTAACTTCTAAAAGTTCTCCTCCAAAACCCCCAACTTTCAGCCATGGCTTCTCCCTCTCAATTTCGGAAAGAGGTAATCATACCCCCCGAATGGGCCGACGCAGCCCATTCCATTGCCTCCTCCTCCTCCTCCGCTCCTCCCATAACCCTAATTTGCGGCCCCAAAAATGGCGGCAAATCCACCTTCTCCAAATACCTCCTCAACTCCCTCCTCCAAAGGTCCCTCCTTTTCTATCTTCTTTACCTCAGTTTTACTTTTCCTATTTTTTGTTAAATTTTTTGTATTTTATTTTTTTTGATTTTTGATTTTTGGTTGGTGTAAGGTATGAGAGAGTGGGGTATTTGGATACGGATGTAGGGCAACCGGAGTTCAGTGCACCTGGGTGTCTTTCGCTTCATATCATTGATGAACGTTTAGATGGTAAGTTTAGTGGGTTTTTTTGGGGGGATTTATAGTTTGTTGAATTTGTGGGGGGTTTATTTATTTGTCTTTGTTTGTTTTGGGTTTTTCGCAGATTTGTTTGCATCGCAGATTAAAGCGCCGGAAATGTAAGCATTGTGCACTTGTTACAATGTTATTGTTGAGTTTTCTCAGTTTACTTACTTTAACATAATTTATGATTACATTATCTTCTTATATTGATTCTAGGCTAGTTTATCAGAAAATATCGGAATATTTACCACTTATTATTGTAATAGTAGATTTGCCCGTGGGCACGTGCCTACGGCACGTCTTCGGAACAATACAACACACGAAAAGCCCTGTAAACAGTAAATCAACAATTATGTAGTTCAAGTTTGAATAGTATGACAATAATTAGTTGTAAATAAAAGTCCATGTTTCTATTAGTATATGTTGAAAAATAATTATAAATGAGGGTGTAAAATTCAACTTTTTAGAACTTTAAGGATGGAAAATGATGAAATTTAGCTGTTGAAGAGATATTTACTATTTCCAATATAACATGTACAATAAAAAAAACATAAAAATTCTGAAAATTTTACAAACCTGATATGTTAAAATCTAAATTTTTAAGTAAATAGAGAAAGAATGGGAGAGAGAGAGGGAGAGAGAGAAAGAGAAAAATATGAAAAGGTGAAGAGAGAAGAGAGAAGAGAAATAGTAATAAAGTAATGAGTTTTTTAGTTTTGGGGGGGGAAATTTAATTTTGGGGTTTGAAATTTTAGGCGGGAAAATATGTTTTGGGAAAATCAATTTATGCCATTGATTTTAGGGGAGATTGAATGAGAGCCACTTGATAGCTTTCTTTGTAATTTATTATATAGATACCATGATGCGTATTTTATTATTCGGAACCACTCTAAAGCACCTTTTAGCCTCCACTACTAGACATACATAATAGAGGATGCGGAAGATTAAGATACCAAGCACTTATTGTGACCCTATATTTTCGTCTCACAAACTTGGAAGCTCTAAATTGGACATGCGCCAGGGTAGTTACGGTCCTTACAGATAACAAAATGCATGTACTGTATTTTTTGGCCACTTTGCCATTTTCATGCATATTACGGAAGTTTACTAATCCGCCCCTATCAAATAATTATCCCACTTTTTCAACTGTTTCCTTCTCTTTTTCTTATTTAAACTCCTAGTCGGTGTCATTTTTCACATGAATGACTCTCCCCTCACTTTTTCCAATAATTAATTTTTGTTTTTTGTTTTTTGTTTTTTTTTATTTTTTCTTAGAGAAAAAGAGAGCATCCCTAAAAACTTGAAACAATTTACTCTCTCAATCTCTCTGCACATGCAGCATGTTAACCCTACAACTTCCTCTCTTTAATTGAAGTAAACTGAAAAATCAAATCAACTCCAATTTATTTTCCTCCTTTTTTATTTTTCCTTCTTTAATTGAAATAAACTGAAAATTAATCATATCAACTCAAATTTTCCGGCAAGCTTAATTTCTAAGTTTACGCCAATTTTGCTCTTCAACCTTTTGAAATAACGCTCTCTTACTATATGAAATGTATAGACATGCATCCTCTCCAAAATTTCCCTTTCAACTCTCCATATGCACGCTCATTGTCCATATACTAAGAATCACAGGTACTTATAAATGGCCAACATACCTGTGTCGGGTACGTATCGGGTGCCTGTACTTCTTGGATACTCTCAGATGCGTTCCCAAAGAGTATAAATCTTTTAATACATTTTTACAACTTTTGGAGACAATTATAGTTACATAAATGTTTGGGGCCCTAATGTAAATTTAAAAACTTCTTGTTTCAAGTTATTCTCAAACACAAAATAAGTATACCCAAAATTTTGATTGTTAGACTATCATTTTCTTACTCCAAAAATACTCATAATTATAATGTATTCATATTGTTCAATGAAATTGTTGAAATATTAGCATTTTTAACAAGATAAATATTTTTTATTCATAGATAGAATAAACAATATACTGTATTTAACGTACCCACCAACGCACCTGTATCCTACTATTTGTAGGATACATGCATCCCCGTATCCGTGCCGTGTTGTACCCGGACCCCGGACCCTTATTTGTGCTTCAGAGTCTATATCTTTCAATCAGAAAAGAAAAGAAAAAAAAGAGATGCTTAACTGACAACGAGTGACTAGCTATCTCCAAGATGTTGTTGATGGAGAGTGAAAGTGGGAAGCTAAAACAGGGTATAAAAGCATCTATAGTCGTTTAAGTTAAAAAATGGGTATATGGATATTTTGGAAATAGCAAATATCAAACACAGCAGTCGTCTATACTCAAAAAATGGTTTTTTTGGACGAAACGGAAGATCATATACCGTTTGAAGATCTGCGTAATTTTTTTTTAAATAATGTGAAGGATGGCAGATGATCTGTCGTCCCGTAATTTATTTAAAAAAAAGGTGAAGGATGGCACATGATGTGCCGTCCAACACAAAAACCAAATGTGCATTTTTCTCTTTCTTCCCCAAACGGAAGAACATCCTCCGATTTCCAATTTTTTTTATGTAATAATTCAACGGGAAATCATTTCCAATCCACTCATTTCGCAATTAAAAAATTTGTCTCAGACGGCATATCATATACCGTCTGACACTAAGACGGTAAATCATCTTCCGATTTCTAAAATATGCATAATGCCATTTCCACTGCCAAATATAGACGTCTTCTGTTCATCCGAAACCCAAAAAATGGGTATATAGACGACGACTACAGAGGTTTTTTTCCTTCAAAATATCCATTTTTTTGATATATAGCCAACGACTACAGATGCTTTAATATCATATGCGATAGATAATTTTTTGGTATCCCTTAAGACAATTACTCCAATATGGGAACAAGAAAAGTTCAAATATATATAGAGTCCCCTTCCATTGTGCACCACTTTGGTGTGCACTTCGTGTGCACTCGACCTTCTGGCCATCGTATGGATGATTCAAACTATTCACATTGATCTACACGTCTAAATTAGTCTAAATATATAAAATCAAGTCATTTGAAATTCATTTGTCAATCCATCATGTCATTATAAAAAAACGCTATTCAACCATACAATTGTAACACTTCAATGCATAGGTAAATAAATTTCAAATGACTTGATTTTACATATTTAGACTAAGTTAGACGTGTAGATCAATGTTAATGGTTTGGATCATCTTTGCAATGGCCAGAAGGCGTGTGCACACAGGTTTGCACACCAAAGTGGTGCACAATGGAAGGTTTCTCTCTCTCTCTCTCTCTCTCTCTCTCTCTCTCTCTCTCTCTCTATATATATATATATATATATATATATATATATGCACACAGGTTTGTATATATATATGCACACAGGTTTGCACACCAAAGTGGTGCACAAGGGAAGGTCTCTCTCTCCCTCTCCCCCCCCCCCCCCTCTCTCTCTCTCAGTCTAAATTAGTCAAAATTTATACACGCTTATCTCTCTCTCTTAGTCTAAATTAGTCTAATTTAGGTTGCCTGTCCAATCATACCCTTATTGAAATTTTGCATAGTGATAAGTGTGTATAATAAAAAGTGCAAAATTTTAATAAGGGTATGATTGGTATTGTGGGGTAAAAATACTCCAAATTGAGAATCAGGGCAAATAGTATGGGACATCCTAAAATGGAATAGTGAACAAATAATATGGGACAGAGGGTATGTCGCCTCGGGCCCCCGGGAACTCAGGGCCAACCCTGTGTACATGATATATACCCCGTTTTAGCTTCCACTTTCACTCTCCATCAACAACATTTAGTAGATGGCTCCTCATTCCTCATTACTTAGGCATCTCATTTTTTTATTTTTTTCCTTTTTGAATTGAAAGATTTATTTACATTGAGTATGCACATGGATAGTTGAAAGGCAAATTTTGGAGAGTAACATACCTGTACACTTTGTATAGCAAGAGATCGTCATGTTAAAAAGTTGAAAGACAAATTTTGGCATAAAATTAGCACTGAGCTTGGCGGAAAATTTTCAACATGTTTCAATTAAAGAAGAATAGTAAAGGAGGGAAGAATTTTGAGTTGATTTGATTATTCAGTCTACTTCAATTAAAGAGAGGAAGTTGTAGGGGTCAGCATGCTTTTTTTTTTGTTGATAAGAGATAGAGTCCGAAAGACTCCAGCCATAATATATATCAAAAACTGCTATCAAAACTGTACAGATGAGATGTTTACAAGAAGTAAAACAAAGAAAACCAAAGAAAAGTACATATATACAAAAGGGCGAACCACAACCCAAAAGACAGATAAGACATCTCCCGAAACAACACAACGAGGAGCTGAAAGTGCTAAAGCCGCAGCCGAAACGCAGCCGCACGAAACAGAAGTTGGGGATGAAACAAGGTCAGCATGTTGCATATGGAAGAGAGATTGAGGGAGTAAATAGTTTCAAGAGCTGCTATCTCTTTTTCCCTAATTAAAAAGAAAAACAAAACACAAAATAATTGTTGGAAAAAGTGTGGGGAGAGAGATATCCATGGTGAAAAATGTGCGAGAATAAGAGTGTATTTAAGAAAGAGAGAGAGAGTTGAAAGTGGGACAATAATTTTGATAGGAGCAGATTAGTGAACTTACACCACAGCTTAATATGCGTGAAAATGACGAAGTGGATCCATAATATGTGACGGAGAGTGTATTTTATTAGTTAGTATGATCAGGGGGTTTCTTCTAGTGTAGTCAAATTTTAAATTTTATTGAGATGTAAGTTATAACTTTACCATATCCTTTGTTTCAACATACGCAGGCTACACCTGTCTTCTTACGACTGTTTACCTTTTTTCCATTAGTCGTAGCTTGGTGTATACTTTTTCATCGAGGGTTCTGCTGTTCTTTTCAGGTGCTTCTTCTTTGGAGATTTATCTTCAAAAAGAGATCCAAAAGCATACTCCAATTGTGCCTTCAGCTTGTATGATTACTTTCTTAATGAATACTATCAATTTGAGCGTGATAATTCTGGAAAGTTGATGTTGCCTCTTATTATTAATACACCTGGGTGGGTGAAAGGTATGGTTTGAGGTTTCTTCAATTATTACCTCTTATTACTTTAATGTTTCTTCAATTAAGCAATCCATAATTTGAATCTGTACTTTATGATAGAAATAACATTTCTTAACTTTGAGGGTTGAAAAACATGCAACTGTTTCCACAGGGTCTATTCGTCTTTCAATGTTTGTTGGTTTTAGTCATAACTATCTGTACCTGTGATGGCTTTTTTTGTCTGTGCACTCTAGGTACTGGACTAAATGTGCTGGTGGAGATGTTGAGGTACATTTCTCCTGCTCATGTGGTTCAATTACGGATCTCTGCAGAGAGTAAAAATCTTCCAGATGGTGCATTCTGGTTGGATGAACATGATGGTCCTGTGAATTTGTTTAACATTGGTTCAGCACAAAGGGACTTCTTAAACCGGTCGTAAGTTTATTCTCCGAATGTGCTAGCTATTTTTGCTATATAAAAGAATGTTTTTCATGTGTTCTTTACTTCTTTCTTCTTTAGGGCTATGCTAGGTATTGGTGCGTTCCATATGTTCATATTTGGTAGTGATTCTTTAAATTTTTGCGCAGCTGGAGTTACTACAAATGACAAACAGTTGGAGAGCAAATTAAAATCTCCTGGTCTCTAAGAATATGATTTTGCTGTATTCATTCAGATTTTTGTAAATTGCTTTTGGGATATACTGAAAAAGACTTATCTTTTGTTGCCCATTGGATCATAATTTACTGTTGCAAATATACGGTCTATATGTATATAGAGGAATTCAGCAAGTCCTACATTTTTCTTCGCTATATTTAACAATCCAGTTTTGGTTATTTAAAAGATTCTATCTTTTCTGTTATTGAAGAAGATTGTAAGATTTGTTATTCCTGCATCTCTATGTGAGATAAAGGACCTAAATTTGTAGGGAAATTAAGAAATAATGCAGCTCACATGGAACAACTGTTGGGTGGTTAATATAAAAGTTACATCACTTATGTGAACATCTTTGTAAATATTTGGTAAAATTTTCAGTTAAATTTGCCTAGAAGTGTTTGTTTTCCCTTACCAAGTGGGTGTTTCATAAATTGTCATATGATTCATATTGAATAGCCTGTTTTGGAAGATTGTTCACTTTCCCCATTTGAAGTTTGTTCGTAAGCAGAATTTTTTTATCCGAGGGTCTCTTGTATCCCAAGTTTGGAAAAGTGAACCTTATGTGGAAGTTGAATAATTGCAGTGAGTGTTTTTCTTGTGCAACCTGAGAGATACATTGTCTCCTTTCCAACTAGGCTTTCTATAATCTATAAGTTTAATTGACATTGCAGGAGCTTCTGAAATAATATTCATTTGATGAATTGTAAATGCATATTTGTTCTCCATATGGAATTGATGTCTCATGAGCATCTAAATAATGCTTATGATAAATGTATTCTAAATGCTTAATTAGGTCACAGCTTGCTATTATTTTATAATGGTATACTGATTCAGTTGTATGCATTGAAGGGTGTTGATACATAAGGATGCACATAAAATGCGGGAACATCGACTTTTTGAATACTTCAAGCAGTGCTTTTCAACTAGCTTGAATATAGAAACCAACAAGGAACTTGCTTATGCTTTGGCATCCATCCCTCCTTATGAAGTTTCTATCTCAAGAATAAAAGTTAGGCACCTCCATTGTAAGGTTGTATATAAGCATATTTTTTATTTCTATTTGCAATTTTTCTATTGAATGCATCCATAATTGGATTCGAATATGTTAAATTTCCCCTCTTGTTTTGATTTTGCTTTCTCTTATTGTCTTTTCAAATGTTTAGTTGGTAGATATCATGCTCTTAGTTATATTTTCAGACATTTCTAATGCACTTGATTATTTGTTATTTTAGATTCCAAGAAGTGAAGCATTTCACAGCCTAAATGCTACAATAGTTGGACTGGCAGCCAGTTCTCTGGAACCAACAAGAACTCAGTGCCACACCCCTTGGTGTGTTGGGCTTGGTAAAAAGCTATGCCTTCTTTGATGAAAGCACATCTAAAATATTCTTACAAATTTAGCTGTGTTCTGAATGTTCAGGCAAGAATTCCAGAGTAGATCTATCATCTAGCATATGAGCATCCACGAACTCCAACCTCGAAATATTATAACTTGTGTTTTTGTTCAACTTTGTGCCGTTACATACTTCGTCCATGGCCTTGTTGTCTCCAACAGGCTGCAAAGGTTTTCAACTCAAAAATATTCATTAGTTATGTTTCCCGTGGCCTACTTGTTTTTAAAAGGCATGGTTTTTATTCATTGAAAGAGCTAGATTGGTTCTTTTATAAATGTGCAGAGCACTGCCATTGAGTTTCAAAAATTAATTTCAGGGACTTAACTGAGTGGTGGCCTGGAGGGCATGTTGCCCACCATGGCCAATAATTACCTCTGCACTTGATATCAACAGGAGAAGCTTCTATCCCCATTGATGGAAGTGTGAGACAGTAGAATATTTTTTTATTTACGCTTCCTTTTATCTAGTCAACCATTGTCACTTGAATCTGATATGCAAGTTTTTACATTTTCAATATTGGGGCGAATTTGTTGTGTAAAGTAGAAGTGAACAAATTTAAGATGGTGTTTTGTATAGAGCTCCATATAATTTGGGTAGGGAGTAACTAAATTTTACATATAGTTAATTACTGTGCCCTACATACACAGTAACAATCACAGAATTAACTATTAAAGCATATGGAATACCATTCCTATTGTGAACACATTTCAGACCCACATATTCAATACCATTCTAGGAATTTCAATGTAGTTTTCACTTTTCTGATTTTTCTCTATGTTGGTGTGTTACTTTCACATGAGTCAGTGTCTGTAATTCTTCATACCATTTCCTCTACGAGTTGATTTAAGACGATTTAATTCTTATGAAGCTTTTGCTTCTTTATGATGACAGAGTTGACTCTTCAGTTCATCAAGAGAGAGCTTATGCCAATGACTTTCTCTTCCTTTTCTGTTTTGATTTAAGTAAAAATGCTCTTTGGTTATTCTTTTCTCCACGAGTTCATTTCCTCATGCCAGATCTTACAATTTATACGAGAAAAGAAATTGCTTTTCATTTCACCCTCAAGTAGCTTCTCATGATTTTTTTTCATTATGGCATTAAATTTCTGTTTTTGTGTTTGTATCTGCGCGTGCTCATTTGCATGACCATTAGTCATTTTAAAACACAGGACAGAAGATTAACATGTATGGTCGTACACATATATACATAGTACATGTGCACACAAAGACAAACACCTTCGAAATTTTCTAAAATATATCAAGTGTTATTCTCTTCTATCTGTTACCTGCACAGACATTAACTTTAATTTACATCAATTTTACATGCATATGCTTGTGCATACACATGTATGCATACATGTGTTTAGCAATTTTTTTGAACATTCTGTTTGTTAGAGATAAATTTGTAGAACGCAGACTTTCTATTGAATTTATTGTATGTTAATTTATTTCAACTTCATATCAATCAGGCATTGTGAGAGGTATAGACATTAAAAGAGATCTGCTATATTTGATTACGCCTGTATCAGGCGGGAAGCTTGAAAAAGTTGATCTTCTTCTGCAAGGCTTCATGGAAATACCGACTGGCTGGTTGCAGGTAATTCATCTCATATTGGTTGCTTCTATCTCCAAAACTACAACATTGTGTCCATAGCTCTTACATTAACAGTATTATGCTTGATATTTTTGATAATACAATGTCATGCTTGATTGATGATGTACTGCATTTGTTAATTTTTAGTTTGATTTTCACTTGGAAATTGGAAAGAAACGGATTTGTAGCATTTCTATTAGTATTGTAAATCCAGTGCATCTTTTGAATGTTTGTTTTCCTTGTTAAATATTCTTATTATACCTAGTTATTCTAGGCCATCGTTTTTCAGGGCATGTTTATCTTATAATTATAACTTTGGAGATTTTGTTTCCCCGAAGTTGTGTACATCGGTCAATTCTGAAGTTAAAGGAGTTCTTATAATGTACTCAACATGTTTACTACTAAATTAGTAAATTTTAAAAAAATTTACTAATTTATTTGAAATAACAAATTTTCCATCCAAAACTATCTCTGAATTTTAATTGGAAGAGTTGTGAGGCCCTGAGGATTCCATAACACTCCAGAACTCAACACGGTATTCACTCTTGTCAAGAAAAAGAAATTAATATAACAGAGCATCAAAATCACAAAATGTCAATGTGCACAGCAGTGACAAATGATAATCTTATTTCATAAATTCACCCTCGAGAAAATTACAATCTATAACGTATAATATTTTCTCCTACTCAAACTTGGCTAACCGTACATCACTACATTTTCTTCCATGATTTGTTTTTCATACAACTAAAAGTGTTGGTTTTACACACCATTTGCTGTCACAGTAGTATAGAAAAGCTCTTTCGTATTTCCTGCATGTTGTGCAAATCTATATTGTAGGATTTCTTTTGTATATTCTGATCGCCCAATGCCTTCAGGTGCGAGGATGTGTCTCGCCGTACATGTCTACAAATGTGTTGCATAAGCTACCAGAAAAGGATTTGCAAGAGGCACCTAGTTTCCATCAGGGTCCGTCATAGGTCTTAGGTTCTTGTTGCTTTTGTGCGCATTGGAGCACCAGAGATGAGTGATTCTGAATTCAAAGGGCCTGCAGTTATGAAATGGTGTTATTAAATGTCATAAACTGGATGTCTCGTTGCTGTGCGCCTGCTCAATATACCGCAAGCCAGTTTTAACTCGGAACAGTTTGAACTTTCTTAATTGCATTAACTGCACTAGTCTGAGTTCAAAGTTTTATACTTTGAAGAAATCTACAGCTTTTTTACTTATTTCTGTATCACCTGATACCTCCACAGTATGGCTAAAAGAAATGTGTTAGAGATGATTTGTTATACTACAGAATTCAGATGTAATCACTAGCATTCCATCACGCAGAAGCATCATATTGTGTATCTTGATGTGTCCTTTTTGGTTATGAGTATTTTTATTTTGAATCCCTTCTGACTTTTTTTACTACACTTTCAATTCCATTATATCCAAATTATTTTGAAAACCTCTGTTACACAAAGAAGTTAAAACTATGATTTCTCGGCGCACATATGCTATCAAATTAGTGTCTTTAAATAAACAGTAAACTTTAACCAACAGATGTTTTATAAAAAAAAATCCAATTTGTTCAAATACCTTGATTTCCTTCAAACTACAATTTCCGTTTGTGTAGCTTTGCCTAATTGATTCTTCAAAAGCAATTACGCTTAATTCCATTTCCAATTGAAAGAAGGGAAAAATCCCTCATCGCCACATCCAACTATTTTCAAAGAATATATTCCCTCTGAACTATACATCTAAGTCCAACAGAAAATTTCGAGAAAAAGCTGGAAGTGACGTAAATTCCCGGATTATTTTCAACTGAAAGCATTATTGAAGAGAATATTATACTTCACATTATATATGACAGTAAATGTAAGTCACATGTGATAATCAACCCCATCGCCATTTTTTTGGAAACGCCATAAATTTCAAGGTAGCTTTTACAGTTTAGACAAAAAAAAAAGTATATGAACTAGTACTGCATCTATTTGTTTTGTTGTTACTGCTCCCTCTTTTGGCGTAGACTACAGTTACAAAATGCAGCAAAAGCCTATTGACAAAGTTCCTTCCGCCTAACAAATTTAGGAGCAGCAATACACAAAAAAATGGTAGTACTTGTAGTAATAATGATAATTATAACAATCTGTCACTTTTTATCATAACTACCCATTTCTAAGACATGTATAAACAAGCGGTGGAATACAGGTGAGACAGTAGTTACAATGGAGATCACAAAAAATAATCTGGAGTCTTCCGAGTGGTGTCCGGCTCAACCTGACGTGGTGCTGGATCAAACTGAAGGAAATTCTGCGACAAATCCTCCCCAATTTCCAGTATTGCTGCCATGTTACCGCAGCGGTAACAGTAGTTGGGAGCACTGAACACTGTAACTATGTTCTTCTCCTGCATGATAAGTAAATGCAAGAAATCTCAATTGTCTAACAAATGTCATATACAATTCATAAGCATCATATACAATTCATAGGCACCTTTACATACTCATGCATGATGAGCAGGACTAGATTCAGATTACTATTACGAACTTTTGATACTATTTTTCTTTTGTGAGAGAGAGAGAGAGAGAGAGAGAGAGAGAGAGAGAGAGAGGGGGGGGGGGGGGGGCAGTAACAGAATTTACCATAACGCGATGGCGTGTGACCTTTATGAATGAAATTACCTCCTGTCAGCCACAAGTCCCTCAAGATTCATGGTTACAAATGAATATAAAGGGAAATAAAGGATATTTCTCATCCATTTATAACTAACTGCAAGGAAGTTGATCAAAATATAACACATTTTCATCAGAACTACACATAATACAGGAAGTTCATAATACAGGAAGTTCATGATAGTTTTCTTAGAACACAACAAAATTTATTAGATTTACTAGATTTGCCCGTGGGCACGTGCCTACGGCACGTGTTCAGAACGATACAATATATGAAAAGCTTTGTAAACAGTAAATCAACAATTATGTAGCTCAAGTTTGAATAGTATGACAATAATTAGTTGTAAAAAAAAATCCATGTTTCCATAAGTGTATATATATATATATAGAGAGAGAGAGAGAGAGAGAGAGAGAGAGAGAGAGAGAGAATTAAATAAATAAATGAGTTGTTTTGGGGATTTGAATTTGAGTTTTGGGGAAAAACTTTTGGGGGAAAAATGTGTTTTGTGAGGTTAGATCCGAGCCTTTGATTTTGGATGGATTAAAGGAGAGCCACTTGATAGCTTTCTTTGTGTTTTATTATATAGATCATAAAATTTAGACACAAAATAACGACATGGCAGCTTTCAACCCTGTACTCTGCAAAATCTAACAGTTAACACGAGTGGCATGCTATAAAATTGTAATTGCAAACTATACAGGAGTATAAATTGAAATGAGGACATCTAGGAACAAGAACATACTAAAAGATACCCATGGAAGTCAAGAAGACAAATGAGGAATCCATTGTGTAAGAACGGTAGTATTGAAGTTTTAAAGATGATTGACCATACAAAAATGTAACAGAGCAACAACAAAATGAAAATATGGGCAAGTTGACTTACTTGAGACCAATTATAACCTTCCATAACTAGCTGGTGGGCTCTGGCTACGAGTGTAAGACCATTTCTATGGTTGAACTGTTGAGTAATGTCCTGTCCAAATGTATAGCCTGCACCCCTTGGTGATATTCCCCAACCACATCTGACGTCAGGATCAGACCACAGAAGATCGCACATTGGGCCTTCATGTGGAACCTGTCACCCCAAAAAACTTGATATATACTATATCAATACAAGAACCTGATACTAATTCTGTATTCATATGTCTAGCTCTGAACAACAGTATGGGAAAAAAAAGTACAATTTGAATCAAGCAGATCTTTCCTATATATAAGGTCAATTCAAAAAACAAAAAAAATAATCAGAAACAGTTTGTATATTGATTGATATAATTAACTCATTTGTGTCAGGTTTGAAGGCTAAACAGTACACACCCAGAACGAGAGAACACCCTACATTCTAATGTCATCTGTGACAACAATATAGAAAAACTTGTATGTTGGCTTAATTTTAAACCAATCATCAGAGAGTGCAACTACGCATCCTTCGCAGTGAAGGAGGCATACGATATAGAGACAGAGTGGGCATATTATGAGATAAATTGCAGAATCATATAGCCATTGGCACACAGCCTGATCAAACCTACCACATCCACACCTAAAAAGGCAAACATGAAAATTACTGGATCATGCATTTGGATCAAACATATGCACACCTAAAAAGACTACTGAATTTTAAAGAAAATATACATAAAGATCCGTTGAATATGCTATCACATGTATTTCAGGTGACCTTTATGGACAACAGTAACCCTAGATCTGGATAGGTTTTATATTGGAGGTAGTCAGAAGGAAGAAGGTGATCTAGGTTTCTGCTATCAAGCCTATCATCTGTTGCCTTTGACCCTTCATCCCGAGATCTACCATTTAGATCCACTGCTGTTGCACGACACAAGCCTCTTCTCTGTAAGATAATGTATTTAGATGGATAAAATTTATTATTAAGAGTTTGTTAGAAGCAAGGTATCAAATATCAGTCGGTACCAAGATGCAGTGCCAAGTCAGATTGAAAATTTGTCTACCGATACCCCCAATATGCCCAATATTATTGAGAAGCGACAGCCGATACCTAATACAGGTACCAAATTTTGATACCATCCTTAGAAGGTTGAGAAGTTTGGGAGTAAAAGGAAATTTTTTAGTCCAAGTAAACTTTTTTTTTCTTCCAGATGTGGCTCTTTAATGTATGGGAGTAGTCGTTCCTTTCGCATGCATTGTTAACAAAGTTTACAGTAGTTTTTGTAATTTAACCATTAAAAAAACAAGAAATGCAACTTGATAGCTGTAAAGCCAAGGTGAAATGCGATACCAGATCTAGATATATTTCCGTTACAACAAAAAAGTGCAATATCTTACAAAAAACGAAAAGGTGCAATAAACACTAAAATTATTGACAAATAAAGAAAAAAAATTATTTCTGCTGTAAGTTTATGAAATTAACATCAACTCCTACAAAGCTGATTCGAAAAAAGTGAACTGCACCAAACTACAATAATTAAGGAACAGTCTCAACTGCAAAATGTCAAGGAAGTTTATTGAAATGTACTCATATTGTCCTTGTTAATTTTTAATATCATAATTCATAAGTAATATATAAATATCATATTAGTCTGCAGGAAGAGTGCTCAGATTTCAGTACTGTGGTTGTTCTTAAACGGTAAAATGAACTAAAGAGGATAAACTTGAAAGCTTGAAGCCTTAATGCCAACATAAAGTATAATGCAAGGGCAAAGCAAGAGTGTGTTGCATACCTCCTGTATGCGTTCTAGAGCACGAATGTTGTCAAGAGTATCCAATGATGGCGACAGACCTCCATGCAAGCAAATTATCTAAAGCATACAACCAAATCTATGTCAGAAGACACAGTATAATTTATAAAAGGAACAGCATATGTACTAATTCAAAACCCAAACCTGGTTCTCAATAAGAGCTGTAAGTGGTAAATAGTCAAAAAGATCCGTGAAATATTTCCACACATTTGCATTACCATATTTTCTCAAGCATTCATCATAGAAGCCATATCTGCAACCACAGCAATAATTATTTATGGACAAAAACCATACATTAAAAAAAAGTGTAAAAAATTTACACATTCCCCATTTTGTAGAACTAATTGGACGTCCCTAAGGGTGTTTATGGTGTCGCATTGCTTATATATAAAGTCCTTTTAAGTGCTTAAAACACAATCACAGCATTAATTAGAATAAATAAAAAAGTACGTCCTTGAAGAGCTCAGTACTAAAAACGATTCAAAAGTAGAGAGACAGGGATTGTAGAATCAACAATTGAAAAATAAAGCATATTTATGTAGAAATCACTGACACAACAACCAGAACGATAGAACAGCCAGAGTTCATATGCATGTCACGGAAAATGATCTATCACCATCAATCAGATAAGGGTTTTTTATACTTCATGTTCGTCTATCTGATTAACTTCAATTGAGTTTCAGTAGTGGTAAAAAGTTTTGAAACATTAGAATAAAATAAAATCTTATTTAACTGGCATCTGAAACAAGATATTTAAGACAATGCCCCACAATCATGAAGGACAGCCGATCATCCATCAGACTGTGCATTAGCATTCAGTAGAGACATCAACTATCTCATTAAGAATGAGTTCCATTGGTTACCTAAGAACACCTCAGGTTAAAACTCAAAATGGGAAGAAAACAATGCAAGTTTTATCCTAAGAAGTGCTAACTCACCATTCAAGTAACTACTCTCAATTCTAATAGCCTTATGATAGTCTATAATTACATCTCTACAGTAGTCCACTTGCTGGAGCATAACTAACAATTAGAGTACAATGATTATTCTTCAGTTCATGCTAAGGTTTGTGAGGAAAAAGAAAAAAACAAAGGTTGGAGAACTCGGTTTCGGTAAGTTTCATTCCACGTTTTACTTTCAATTTTGATAGGTATTCCAACAGTACATATATATAAACATGGTTGCCAAATTGAGATATGTATCACATATCATTGTCCATGTTCACCTTATCATATCTTATTGTGTATGGTAACACAAATTGTTTTATATGCAAATTGTATAAAATTAATGTTACATTCAGAGGTATCAAGACCTGACAAAATTTAGAAAACATTTTTTTTTTTTGAGAATAAGGTTGTAGCCACACACACTCACACTTTACCCCGAATATATATTAACTGGGGAATTTTGGTGCAAGCAGGATTCGAACTCCGTACCTCTTGCTCACCAATGAAGATGCTCAGCGGACCACATTGACACTTGCCATACCAATCAATTATGAAGTAAAAAATGAATATAAGTTCAAAGATATGATCAACGTATGACACGAACATAAACATTGACAATCAATTAGAACATGGAATAATACCTAAACATAAAAACATGGAGTGAAACGTTTCATCAACGTATGACACAGACATAACATAAATAGGGCTAACAACTAAAATTATAACAAGTATTGACAGAGTACATAAACCCAAAAATCTCCTCTTTTCCAATTTCAAAAATCTGGGCAGTAAAAGTTGCATTAGGCAAGGGACGGTATTTTTTTCACAAAATAATTAAGCAAATAAGGTTCATACAAAGACAATTTGCAAAGTCAATATACGTGAGTTATAAACTTGTGGATCTAACCAACAAGTTTCACACAAAATGGAAGATTACACGTTTATTGTTTTGGAACTTCAGAAAATGGAAAACACTTGTGGTATTGAATCTCAACCATTTTCTATTGTAACTTTCCTTTAATAATATCATAGTCATACATCATACGCCATAAATAAAGATGAACTTTAGAAGATATCCCACTTACACTTGAGTTATCTGCCTGCTTTCATGATTCCCTCTCAGAATTGTGATTCTATCTCTGTAGCGGACTTTTAGAGCTACCAAAAGTGTGACAGTCTCCACAGAATAATAACCACGATCTGCATTGGAAAACCAAATATTCTTTAATGTGGCAGACTAAATCTTACATATTTATTCCTAGGTTTGAAGCAAAAATGACACTCCATATGTTCAAACAAAGATGTGTATCATTCAAAAGGAAAGATGCACATACAGAAAACTAAGACGTTAAAAAACAACCTGGTTAATGATTTTCACAACTAGTAGGCATCCCTGATATATTCAATAAGCAAAGATTGTGTGTAGTGCCTGATTTGACAACTCTTTACTGATTAAACAAAATTTAATATTTTCAAGAAACCAAATGCACAGAAAAGACAGTCTACTAGACGAAACATAATTTCCAATCTTTAATACAGTTTGTTTAAACTGCTTGATTAATTTGTGATGAGCAGAGTAGCTCTCCCCCATAATTTACGTCTTTTCTTCTACATATGATGCTGACAGTAAAACAAAACTGAAATCATCTGAATTCATCTTCACCACTTTGATGCCATACCCAACAAAGACATTCTACAAATAAGGAATAGAATAGAAGGCAATTTGATGATACAGAATAAATAAATGCACTGCAACCTTGCAACATATATTCCAGCCATGTAATATGTACATAGCCCAAAACTTCAGCAAAGCTTTTGGACTTTTTTTCCTCATGTAATGAGTAACTACAGAGCCTTTTTCCCCTCTACTAATTTGTAACTACACTGCAAATAAATACATGTGAAGCACATTAACAGATGCAGCTGATATTAAAATATCATGCATATGTCTTTCATCTCTGGCTGAAATTACATGCATCTCTGTAGACTTTGAGAAGTGAAATTCTAGCATTACATCTGATACACAAAGCCATTAACTAAGATATGATATATCTACTGAATGGTAAGTTAGCAACAACTGCAAAATACCATATTTGCTTCGATTTCACCTGTAGCACTAAATTGACTTGCCTCGGTGCTATGGGCGGTTATATCCTTTGATTAATTCAATTGTATAAGGTATCTAGGCAGAGTTTTGGGTTTATAAAACAGAGAGTGGAGAATAATGGGAATAATGGATCTTTACTTGCTTTTTAAATTCTTCTTGAGTCACTTAGCATTTCTTACACTTAGAACTGACACTAACCCTTACTCAACTATCTCATTTTCCTCCATCCTCTCTCTCTTTGCCTTCTAAATTCTACATGAGTCACGTAGCATGTTCTTACACTTAGAACTGACACTAACCCTCACTCAACTATCTCATTTCCTCCATCCACTCTCTTTTTATTGTATTCCCCAAGCTCTTCTTTTATAAGTATAGAAAAATAGAATATGATGATCCCAACTAAAGGTAACCCTCATCAAAATAAGATAAAATAAGGAAACTAGGATCTCGGTTCATGCATTATCTTGCATGCCTCATATTAGCATATACGTGATTTGATTTGGCGTATAGACGAATATCTGCTTCAAGGCCCCATAAAATTATACAGAGTTTCTAAATGCTAACACTTGGAAAAGGCTAAAAAGTGCTAAACAAGGCAACAACATGCTAAATTTATAATCAATGCTCTTGGGTTAGGAAACCGAGGGTGATGAAATTAATGGGCATAATGGATTTTTAGTCAACTTCTAAACTTTCTTGATTCATTGTCAGTGTTTTAATATAGTTGAAACTAACATTAACCGGTACTTCATCCTCTCCTTGTCGTTTTCCCCAACCTATTCTTTTTGTTGTAAATACATAAAATGCCTTCATTTAAATAAAATAAAATAATGAAAGTAGACAATTCAATGTTTTTGGGCATTATTTTTTTAAAGACTTGATTTGGCACTATGGACTTTATTTGCTTTGAGGCACATAAAATCATAACGTATCACGGCTACTATCAACTGAAAAAGGCTAAAAAGAGAAAAGGGAAATTGTGGGTAAAATTGCTAAAGTGATAAAGATGGCTTTTAGTTTATAAAAACAAGGTGGAGAAATCAATGGACATAATGGATTTTACTCACTTTTTAGATTCTGCTTGATTCACTTGTCATTCTTACACTCACAACTAACCCTAACACTTAAATATCTCATTTTCTCCATTATCCTCTTTGTCCTTTTTTTCCTAATCTATTTTTTTTCATAGTGTCAATCGCATCCCTCCCTCTCTTTGTTGTTTTCCTCAACCATATAACCAAGAAACATCAGTTAACAGGCTAAATTTTTAGTTAAACTAATATTTGTCCCACAACTTGCATTTTATAAAGACCTCCCCCCCCCCCCCCCCCACCAAAACAAAAAAAAGAACAGGAAAAATGGTATATAATAGATGGAATTATTGGTGAATTGATGTTTTCCCCTTAAAATCTGTATTGATTTAATTAATACTTGTATTGTTTTTTTTCTAAAAACATTGCCCTTCTATACTTTGAGTAAGGCCATACAGGGCCCCACTTAACTCTATACTCTATGATTCACCACAGTCATTAATTTCGTTTAGAATAGTCTGAGCCTTTGATTCCATAATTTCAATTCATTCCAAAATATCCCAATTATCAAACGCAACCCTCTTTATTCAGCAACCTGATTTTCATTGCTCATTAAACTATGACACCATGTTTCATTTTAATACTGAAGTTGACACTGATTTACCACTAGCCATGATCACTATCGAGAGAGCATTTCACCAAAAAATATATGAATATTACAAAAAATATATGAATATTAAAAAAAATTGTATGGGATAATAGGACTATGGCGGATAATGGCCGAGTGATAACTTAATCACTATACTGAAGAAGGCATGTTTGATACTACACGATGAGTCCATATTACATCATACACGATGAGTCCATGTGTACAATATTTTTTACCTTTACAAAGAACTAGTTATTTTGGAGTATAAATTATTTGGTTATTACATCTTCCCTTGCAAAATTTTCTGGCCACGCCATTGCCCCTCACTTAATTTTTACAACTGTTGCATAGTTACCACAAACCAATTGCGGACTTGCAGACTCATAAAAATCCCTTTAATCCTCCTCTCAATAAAGTATTCTTTGAATTTTGCATCAAAACTGTAAGCACAAACACCTTGGCTTCCTAATCGTATTTTCCGTTATGAACTGATAGTGAAATAGAAACACATTTGGGCATGAATCTCGACTACGTCAGCTAAAACATGTCCAACCATTTTAACGTGTTGCTTAGTGTTTGTGGAGTGGTTTCTTTGTTAGACTTGAAGGATATAAAACTTGAAGCAAGGATTTAACATTTCCTTGCATGAAAAAAAAAAAACTAATATTAATAGTTGAAGGCTTCATAAGAACATTTCCCGTTTTATCATCCTTGCAATGTTGTGCCTGGTTAAGCATTCACATCATTCATTTTTTAGTTACTTGCACATTAGTTCTCTACACTATGTTGCATAATTTAAATATGCATTAGTCTTCAACTATTATCCTGTTAACTTATGATTGATATGAACTTCAATGTCATGTGTTCAACATCAACAACAATAACAACAAAAACATTAACAAAGCCTCTGTCCAAAATTTTTGGAGACGGTTACATATATATTTCTCCTCCACAGAACTCGATTAAGAGTGTGACACACCTCCTTTGTCAAATTCACACCTTTCAAATCCTTATTAATAGCTTCTACCCAAGTCATTTGGATCTATCTGCCCCTACTCCTTTTTGCTCCTCTACCTTCCATCATCAATATTCCTAATTGGATGGTTCTCCTAATTGAGTGTTTGTATGTGTCCATTTTATCTTCAATTAAAGCAACATCTACTTTCTTCCAAAACAACTAACTCTTATTTTGCCTTTCATTGTGTTCCCCTCATCCACCTTAACATCCTCATTTTGGTGACTCATTTTTTTGAATCCCTATGCATACACTTAAAAATTGGAGGATAAGAAATACAGGCTGAGGAGAAAGGTTCGATTAGGTAGTTCAATTGAAGGGGGCATAACATATGTGGTGGGGGATTGCAAAATTGAGGGATATATGTTCCCAAAAAATTCAGGATGTACATTTGGGAAGGGCAATTTAATTGGAATGATAACCAGTATATGGACAGGAGTTTAGCATGGAAATTCCCAATTTTTTTGGTCCGTCAAAAGACCGTGAAGCTTTAGTAGGGTATGTTTGGAGGGAAAATAAATGGGCACCACATTTCCCAGTAGTTTCTGTGTTCATTTATTCCGCACGAATTGTACGCTTCAAAATAGTTTGGTGTTCTCTTTATCATTGGGTTTGGTAAATTTTTGTTGTTTTGGGTTGTATAGAACTCTTATTTCATTACTTCTCATTAATGAAACCACGTAGCATCTAGCCGTCTTTTGTGTAAAAAAAAAAAAAAAAAAAAAACATATACTTAAACATTTCAAATAAAAATAACTCCCAAACAAGAACTATAAATATAGGGTTCGAAATCCACCCAAACAAGAACCACTCCAACTAAGTTACTAATGATTCTAAACAAATCAAACAAAGTGACTATGATTCTTATCTGACCAACCTACGTAATCGCCCATGAAGAGATAATTAGTATCGGGTGCATCGCCACCGATCTTAAACAGCTCTATAAGATCATAGAACTGGCCATGAATATCTCCGCAAACGGTGATCGGACACTTGACCGGCTGCACGTTCCACTCCTCCATCAGCACCGTCTTCGCCTGATCGCAGAGCGACTTCACCTCGGCTTCCGGCAAGAACATGCAGGTTCTCAGGAGATCGATCTGACGGTCCAGATCGGAGTAGGACGGCATCGTGTGGTTCCCGAATTGGAACAAGATAACGAGGAGGAGGAAGAACGGTGTTATGTGGATATGACCATGATTTTGATTTGGGGGAGAATTAGGGTTAGGGTTCGGGATTTGGGGATTCTTGGGTTTGATCGATGATTCGATTAGCGAGAGACAAGGGAGACGAAATGACTGAGAGGCAAATCCATGTTTAAATGATTTAATTAAGATTTTAACTACTATTTTAAAAGTCTTTCTTTCTTGAAAAGTCCACAGTCACAAAACCACCACCGCCGTACATTTTAGAAAATTTTCCGTACACCTTCACCATAAACTGTTATTAGCACTGGATTAATACCATGCCGTTATTTTTTTTTGATATATCGGATAGAATCAAAGTGCTCCAGTCATCAAAAAATATATTAATTAATAAAAATAGTTAATAGGGGATCGTTACCCCGCATCTCCACCATCATTTTGAGAGGGTGTTTTTTATGGCATTTTAAGAACGTTATTTTTTAAAAGCGATTAGAAAAGCGATTCCCAACGTCCTTCTTCTCCGGCTTTCTCCAGTCAGATCCGGCGGATTCTCAACCCTTCGACCCTCCTCCCCTTCATTAATCTTGATCAGCTCACTCGTATCTCTCGACCCATCTCATTTTTTTAGCCTCTCTCCCTCGTCTCGTTTTCTCGTCCCACTCTCCCCCCGGTTCTCTCTTCGCCGCCCCTCTATCGACGTTGCGCTCGGACTGTTCTCTTCCGGCCCCGGAGGAGACCGCGCCCCCCTCGACAGTTCCCAGCGGTGGTTCCCCGGGAGTTCCAGGGCCCTTTACTGTCGTGCGTTGTCCCCGGCAGCCCCCCTTGCTTAGCGATTTCCTCCAGCGGATCCCATACTCCAGCGGATCTCCGACGCATCTTTGGTCGGTGGATGTTTTTCAGGTGGAGCTGCCGTACCCCCACTGTGAGTATACTGTAATATTTGTGTGCTGTGGGTAGTGTTGGTCTTCGGTAGTGCATCATTGTCTCTTGTGTATCGCGAATGCTAAACGATTTTTTAGATTGTTTACGATATCGTTGTATCATTGCTGTGGAACTGAGCTTCAGTTCTTGTGGGCCTTGCGTTTAATTATCTCTATTGTTCTTCTCTTCCCCCGGTGGCTCCGTTCCGCCTATACTTGGTTTCAGCGTTTCGCTGAGCCCTTAGCATCTTTTTGCTCAAGATTAGTTTCGCTCTTTTATTCTTCCCTGATCGATTCTCTTCTCCTTCCTTTTCTCTCTATTTTGGGGGTGTTTTTAGCCCCCTGGTGCTCCACGGTTTTCTTCCTTAGAGCTATTTTTGGCTCTCTTGGGACTATACTGTCCCCCTTTTTTGAGCAGTGTACTTTACTGGTGTACTGTAAGGCATTGTTGATCTGATTCCTACGATGCATCTCGCCGAGCATGATGCAATGTCCCAAAACTTAGTGTCGGGCTTAGTATCGCTAAGGGAGTTGTATTCTCCTCGAACCGATAACCCATATCTTTCTCAGCGCTCTGCATTCTCCACTATTCCCCCTTCCTCTTGTAGGACCGACCCTTTGGTGGTTTGCTTCAAATGCCTTCTTCCCGGGCATTTCAAGCGCGAGTGCATGAATAAAATTAGGTGCATTTTCTGTGATAAATTTGGTCACTCGCGCAGTAGATGCTTTTCTCTTCAAAAACTACTTGGTTTCCCTAAAGGTCATCTCCTCCCGGCGAAACTTCTCTCCTTCCTAAACTACCCCCTTTTAAAGACCAAGTACCTTGCTAACTTGGCTAGGAAGACTAGTATTGTCACTGGTAAGGAACTCAACTCTTTGGCAGTTATCCCTTCACCAGCTTTGACCTCCTCCATCTCTTCCACTGCACATTATGATTCTTTTGCCAAACTTCGGTTTCCTAATATTGCTAACCTTTTTAGAGACCGTAAGGTGTTTTCGCAACTGGTCTCCTTCCCTAGGTTGGGTCATTACAAGATTCCTGGTCCATGTTCTTCAGCGGCGCCTTCACTGAAGTTGAATTTGGTTAATCCCGAAGGTTTAATTAAATCCTTTGTCCCTTGTAGTTCTTGGTATCGTAGTATGTTTGGGCAGGCTATGCATCATCGCATTTCAGGCCTTCAGACGGATACTATTAAGGCGCATCCTTCTTCTATGGCTCCTTCAATTTTTTATAATTATCCCTGTTCTATGATGTTTTCTTCTCCCAAACTTTCGTCATCCTCTTTTCATTTTCCGGGGTGCATTTTTCGTTGTATCAAGTTTTAGGGATTCGAACTTGGATCCATCACCTCCTTATGGAGGCGTTGCACAACCTGCAACCTCGTCCCCCCAAGCTTTCGCCTTTAATTGTTTACTTTCCGTTCTCCCGCTTCCCCTACCTTCCTTTTCCCAGCACTATAGCATCTTTAGAGGATTCCAGTATGCTATTTCCTTCTTATTGCATCATCCAAGATGTTCCTAGCAGGTCGATCCCCGATGCAGTTTTGTCACCTTCGGTGAAGGGAATCCCCTCCACCGTCAAGAGAAAGTACAACAAGAAAGTCTATTGTAACTTGCAGAAACGGGTGAGCGCTCGTATCCTGGCTAGGAAAGCAGCATCTATTTCCGATGATTAGCTTATTCGGTTTTAAGTCCCTCCCTTCCCCTTTTGGTCAGTGAGCGGTGCGCCGTGACTCCACTTCCTTCTAGTGTCAGATCATTGTGCATTGAGTGTGGGAGGTCGTTGTCCTCTTGGGAGCGTCAGGGCCCTCCTTTTCTTTCCCATTCTTCCCGGCTTACAGCTTTGTACCCCAGTTTGGAGTTTTCCCATTTTTACCTGAGATGATCCCCTCTTATCTTGCCGGAGATTCGCTACTGTCTTCTGCCTTCCAGCTGTGGGTGTTGGCTTCTTCTTCTGTGCTGCTATGTCTGCTCTTCAACCTCTGCTCAGTTGAGTCTCGCCTTCTTGTTGACACCCTCGATGTTGGCAGTGCGTTGCCTCCGTTGTGCCGCTAGAGTTTCCCTTTGGACTGCTAGCGGATTGGGATGCTTTCGTGGGGGAGGCTTGTATGTCGGTTTCATTGCCCAGTCATTCAAGTCCGGCTCCTCTATTGGCTTCAGCGGTCTGGATTGCCTGGCCGAATGTCTCACCATTTGTTTTGCCCTCTTATCTCGGCGTGGGCATTTACTGTGGAGCTGTTATATGTATTATTGGCCCATCAGCTTTTGTTTGTTTTATTCATTGTTCACTTATTATTGTTTTACATCTTGAAAAGCCTTCGATTATTTATTTGTAAATTAACTGTTATTATTGATTAATATATTTTTTGATGGCTGGAGCCTTTTGGCTCTATCCGATTCATCAAAAAAAAATAAACATAGTTAATATACAGACAAGAATACAATAGTTTTACAAGCTGTAAAACTGAAAGAAGATTACAAAAGAGTAATAAAAAATAGCTGAGTAGCACTCAAACATGAGAACTGCAAAACAACATAAGCACCACACCGATAAGGGTAACGGATCAGATAGCTAGGACACCAATGCAACAGAAGGAGGTAAACAAACTTGCCGCTCCCAAAAGTGGATCAGACCCAAAAGACTGAGCCATGAAGCAGGATGACAAACCCTCCCCCCACAAAGCCTTCCAGCTCTCCCAGCAGACCATGAGAACTTTAGCTGCACAAAAATGACAATACTGACTGCCTACACCGAGGAAGGCAAAGAGGAGCCAAAACTCAACTGTGCACAAGCTGATGAGCTGACACAGAAGCTGTTTTTCTAGCAAGAATACAAGCACTCACACGAATTTGTAAGTTATTGAGGACTTTCTTATTGTATTTCCGCTTAACGGGAGGAGGGGCAACCTCCACCAATGGGGACGAAATTGCGGCAAGGTCTGACAATCTAGCTTCTTCTATGAGGAGGCAAGAGGGGGTAAAGAGAGAAATGGGAGCAACCGAATAGGAAATTGGGATGGATTTAGTATGATGGGAACAACGGGAGAAAGAAGAGCCATCACGAATCGGAGAGGACTTAATGGAAAAATGGTGCAAGATATGCATAACCTCCATCAGGAGATTATTGAGCCAAGATTGAACCCCTAAATGTTGATACAGTGAGAATATGCATCCTGGAAAATGAAAATAGAACGTAGCACGTTTGGGGGAAGAAATCTTCAAGGAGAATTATAAAATAAAGAAGGATCTTTCAAATAATCAATAGCATTGTCAGAAGGCACTTGAGGGTCTGCAATGCGGCGATGCTGAACGTGCCCCGTCACACTACGAGACCAAGAATGACCAGAGTCAAAGGATTTAAACAAACCCGAATTTTTAACCCGACTTAAACTCAACGATGGAAGCACCGAAATAGAACGGGGACGAGCCTTGTAAAAACCCAAACGAGGGTAGGAGACAAGTTTCGTAAAAACCTTACGATCCTTAAAACGGTTAGCAATATTCGGAGGTTGAAGAGTAGCATGAGAGTCACTATAAGCAGAGGAAGACATAGACGGATTCATAGCTGGCAAAGGACCAACTGCAGAGGAGTCAAAATCCTTTCCAGTTTCAAGACTGAACTTACTAACCAAGCAAGCATGAAGCTTGCTCTTTAAGAGGGAATAGTTAAGAAAGGTGAGAAGCTTAGCCGGAAGGGGATGGCCTCTGGGAACTCCAAGGAGTTTTTGAAGGGAAAGGCAATGGCAGCGCGAGTGACCAAACTTATTACAGAAAAAGCACTTCATTTTATACCCACATTCACGTTTAAAATGCCCAGGAAGGAGGCACCTAAAACACACCGGATGAGAATCAGACCTACAAGAGGTTGGGAGCGCACTTAGAAGGATAGGGGTTAGCCAAAATAGTAGAAGACCAGTCACTCTTCAATTTCAGAACCGTAACTACGCTGTTTGAACTAGCTTCAGGCTCGAAGAGATTCATGGTGGGAACCAGCTTAAGCTACCCGCAAAGCAATACACCAACAAAGAATCGGCACTGGATAAGAGTACCAATAAACAAGCAGATACAACGACACCACCACCCAAGGCAGGGCAATCGCACCTTCCAAATAGAGAGAAAAGAAGGGAGAGGAGGTTGATTAGGAGAGGAAAAACAGAGCTAACAAAACTTGAGCCAACCCTAGCTCATGAAACAGCTCGAAGCTGAAAGAACCACTGACAGAACTGAGCTGCAGTGGGAAGGGAAGAACATTTACAATAAAAAGTAATTGGCCAATCCGAAAGTGCCTCAGCCCAGGGATACCGAAACAGGGCAAATTAGGAATAGCAAGACTCAAGTATACCATGCCGTTCTTAAAAAAGAAGAATGTCCACCACTGCCATAGTTATTGATCTTCAATTCTAGGCAATTATTTATTTTTAATTAATTTTTGCTTCTCCCGATATGTACAAATTCAATAATCCCGCCGCTCTCTTTGCGTCACGTGGCCCCAATATAGGCTCCTGTTCTTCTCACGCGCAACAGAGCACAACAGCGAAGCTGCTGTTCTTCTCCTCTGGCGGACCCCACATTCCCTCCACGTCATCACGTGGATGAACAGCAAAGCAACATGCTGCTTTTTCCAAACTGATGGGCCTCTCATGCCATTTCCATTAAATGCATTTCTATTTAAATCCCTATAGGAACCTCCATAGGAATCTCTATAGGTCACAACCAAAATTAATTTTATATACTAGTAGTTTACACGTGCAATGCACGTTTTAATAAATATAATTTTTTAAAATAAAAATTTAGAGGTAGTTTTGATTTGAACCTAGGACATCCTTTATAATAGTTATGCACGTGAGTTGCATGGGTTGGTAGAATGACAAAATATTTACAAATGACACTAAGGCCTTCTCCCATTATAATATTATATTATATATATATATATGAGGCTTCTTCCGTTGCAAACGGGTCTGTGTGCACAGACCCGTGCGAACTTTAATCTGGACCGTTGGATCTTTGATCCGACGGCCCATATATATTTTTATAATATTTTGCCTTAGCCCGTCGTTGGGAATGACGAGTTAAGGCTAAATTTTATAAAAAAATATAGCCTTAACCCGTCGTTCTCAAGAACGGGTTAAGGCACTCTAAATTCATTTAGATCTGCATACAGATCATCTTCTTCGACGACTCTCTCTCTCTCTCTCATTCTCTTTTCTTCGACGAACCCAAAGCAAAGAAAACCCTAATCCTTGATCTAAACACATACCTGTCCTCCTCCGTCCGCTCCCCCTCCTCTCTCCCAATATTTACTCGAAACATTGAAACCCAACCCTCTCATCCCCTCTTCGAAACCAAATCGAAACCCTAGTTCGGCCCCAAATTGAATCATTAGCTAAATTTGGACATATTTTGTAAGGTATTGACAATTTCTTTACCTCAGTAGATATATTTGTGTTTATTTTTCAATTTGTGTATACTAAATTATTTAGAAAGTGGGCAAAAAATTTTTTGCCTTAGTAATTTGTAGATGTAGAATTGGGAAGACTTTTAATATATTCAATTGTCGAAAATTTTTGTTTGCCTTAGTAATTTGTAGAATTAGAATTGTATATACGAAATTATTTAGAAACTTTTTAGTGCGGTTATGGTTGAAAACCCTGCAAACGATCGTAAAAAAATACGAAACTTTGCGAGTAGGTTGGTCTCACGTAGTACAAGTCACCCCAAGTTATAGAAGTGAGTTTCGACTCACGGTTCGAGAGATACGGCCACGTATCGCTTATGGTTGAAAAAAACCAAGTAAAGCGGTATATGGCTGTATCTCGCAAACCGTGACTCGAAACTTGCTTCTACAAGTTCGGGTGGCTTGTGCGGTTTTCTCACATTCCTCGCATTAGAAGTTAATGACTTAGAATATTTTTAATGCGGTTAGAGTTGAAAACCCTTCAAACGACCTCCAAAAAATTTTGTCGAAACTCACTTGTACAAGTTGTGGTGGCTTACGCTACGTGAATTCAAGGAAGGTGCGACGTTTTATAAATTTTAGATGCCTTTTTGTGGGGCTTTCTCACGTTCCTCGCATTAGAAGTTAATGACTTAGAACGCGTTTAGTGCGGTTATACTAGAAAACCCTTCAAACGACCTCCAAAAAATACGAAATTTTGCGACTCGGATGGTCTAACGTAGATCAAGCAACCCTAATTTGTAGAAGTGAGTTTCGATTCACGGTCCGAGAGATACAATCGTGTGTCGCTTTTGGTTATAAAAATACCAAATACAGCGGTACACGACCGTATCTCGCATACCGTGAGTCGAAAATCACTTCTGCAGGTTACGATGGCTTGTGCTAGGTGAATTAAAGTTACGGTTTTGTGGCGTTTCTCTAATAATATGTAAATAAAGTTAGAAAGTTATCATCACATTCCGTAACGGGTTTAGTAGCCCTGACTGTTCTCCTTTTCACGCTTTCTTAGGTATGGACAGTTTTGAAGGAAGTTCTGTTGTCGGAGAGAAATTTTTTCGTGCACAACAAATTGGAGAGTTTCTTTCTCATGTTGACGAACACCTAAAACCGAAGATTGGTATGATATTTCCCACTCTAGAGGAAGCAGAAAAATTTTATTCATCATATTGCAAATGTTCGAGATTTTCTATGCGTAAGGGTGGAAATAAGTACAAGGGAAACGATGTAGTGGATAAATTATATGTTTGTAATAAAGCCAGGGAGTCACCTAATAATCAGAATGAAGCCAGACGAGGAACAACTTCTAGAACGGGGTGCAAAGCTTTCGTTCGTATCAAACTAAACCCACAAAGTAATTCACAAAGTAATTCGTGGATTCTTTATTCATTTAATGAAGCACACAATTACGAATTTACTTCACCCGGTAGACGTCACTTGCCACCTCGAAACCGTGAATTGACAAATACAGATAAAAAAGTAATTGGCCAACTTACCAAAGCTAATGTCCCTGTATGCAAACAAATGCTATTCTTCGAAGGTGCAAGTGGAGGTAATGAGAAAATTGGTATCACTGAAACCGATGTCAGAAATCTCAGGAGAGACGAGATGGAAGGTTTAAAAGGACACGACGGGAAAATGCTACTTGAGTTCTTTGAATCCAAAAAGGAGTCTGATCCTTTATTCTATTTTGATTACCAATGTGATCCCGAAGGGCGATTGTCCCATTGTGTCTAGGTGGATGGTATCGGTAGAAAGAATTAAGAAGTATTTGGGGGTGTTCTTTGCTTTGATGCTACCTACAACACAAATCGATACGGGATGTTGTTCGTACCATTTGTTGGATTCAACCATCATTGGCAATCAATATTCCTAGGTTGTGGTTCATCCCAAATGAGAAGGCATCCTCATTTGAGTGGTTCTTTGAAAAGTGGCGAGGAGCAATGACTCACGATCCGATGAACATCGTGACAGATGAGGATCGTGGAATAACTTCTGTAGTTTCTAAAGTTTTCCCAACCACGTTACATAGATATTGCATTTGGCATATTTTGGATAAATTACCGCATAAAGTGTGTATGCTGAATAACATTGACGACTTCAGGGATACTTTGAAGACTATCATTTATATGGCGGAATATAAAACAGAATTTGAACAGAAGTAGAAAAATTTGATTTCCCAGTACAAACTTGAGAATAACAAATGGTTGAAGGAAAAATTTGAGATCCACGAGAAATGGGCTCCCGTGTACGCAAAAGACTCATTTTGGGGCAGCATGTTGAGTACCCAACGTAGCGAATCGCTACATTCATCCTTGAAGCACCATACTCATAAGAAGTACTCATTACATGAATTTGCCGTCATTTTTGATCGAGTCTTAGTAAAACAAAGACACGATGAATTTAAAGAAACACATCGTAATCGCGAGGAGAGGCCAAAATTGAAGACCGAATGGGCGTTGGAGTCACAAATGGCTGGAACATACACACTGAAGATTTTATAAAAGCTTATTACTTAATGTGAGTTTAATTGTGAGTATGGATACACCGGATAGTGCAGCTTATTCTGTAACCGTTTGTAGAAATTCAGAACCGGAGAGGGTGATTTCTTATTGTAAAATCAGTCAAATTGCTAAATGCCCTTGTGCCATGTATGACTTCATAGGCATTCCCTGCAAATATCTATTGGCAGTTATTCGGTTCACAGATCACACCACATTACCCGAACAATATATTTGTAGGCGATGGACCAGGGATCAACTGACAAGAAGCAGTACACCAGTTTCCAATAGTATGGGCAACAATTTTGCCTCTTTTTATTGTGAACTGACTATGCACTCAAGACATTTGGTCGATCTTGGTTGTTCTTTAGAGCGAGGGTACAAGTACATGCTCGACCACATGCTGAAGGGAATCGAAGGCTTTGCTCACATTGAATCCGAGAATAGCACACCACACGAAGGTAGCGCACAACCGGAGAGTGGTGGACATGCACAAGTAGGGGACCCCGTGCAGTGCACCACAAAGGGGTGGTCTAAAGGAAAAAGGTTGAAGTTTATCAGAGAAGGCCAAAAAACGAAGAAGCCAAGACTTTGCAGGACATGTCTTCGTATCGTATGTCACGATTCACGAAATTGCCCAAAAAATATGGTAAGGCAATATATCAGAGACTAAGTATTTGTTAATTGGACTCAATGAATCTATACTTGTTGTAGACGATACTAACTCATTCTTCTCCCTTATTTAGTGGATCGGTAGGGTATGAAGAAGCTCCAAACACTGGAGAGAGTGATGATGATGAAGGTGAATATTCTAGCTAAGGTGTTTTTCGTATTATGTATGTCATATTAAACTTTGAAGAGAATTTTTTTTGTAATTGCTTACTTTTGTCTATAATTGCTTACTATAATTGCTTACTTTTGTCTATAATTGCTTACTTTTGTCTTTCGATGTGAAGATAATTATTAATTTCGACTTGATTAGTAACCCTTTTTTTTTGTGTAGGTTCGGAAGGAAACAAAATCGTGCCCATGGAAAGTTTCATCTGCATTGAAAACTTACTTTTGATTGTATATATGTGGTTATTTGAACGTTTTTTTTGGTACAATTTGTGTATTTGATCAGAGTGTAATCTCTGTATGTATATTTGATCAGAGTGTAATTGGGTAGCGAATGTATTTTTAAGCTGAAATTTATGAATTTTGAAGATGTGTGCAATTTGGGCTACCCGAACTATTAGCGATTTTTTTTGTAATTGTTTTTTTTGGGATGCCGATGTGTACAGATATATTATTTGTGTTGAAGGTTGTGAGTGAATTTTACGTGTTTGTGCAAACTTACATTTTGAAAATAGAGCCTACACAGACGAAAGTTCTGTGGAAAACTCTCTACTTAACCCGTCATCACCAATAACGAGTTAAGTAGAGAGATATTGGTAGGACTCCATATCCTACACACCAAGTATTGATAAAGTACTGCCACTTATTCTCTACTTAATCCATTATTGGGGATAACGGGTTAAGATCATTTAACCCGTTAAGTAGATAGATATTGGCAGTACTTTATCAGTACTTGGTCTGTAGGGAATGAAGTCCTGCCAATATCTCTCTACTTAACCCGTTATTGGTGATGAAGGGTTAAGGTCACCTAACCCGTCATCGTCAATAACGGGTTAAGTAGAGAGTTTTGTATAGAACTTTCATCTGTGTAGGCTCTATGTGCTTTTGTTGATACATATACAACTTCACAAAATTTGTTCATTCACAACAATTTCTACAGATGATAATTTGTTCATTCAGCAATTCACATTAATCTTGAGATACTTATGGTTTTGCAGTGTCTTCGCCTTTGTGGTACAACTCTTCAAATTTCTAAGATATAGTTCGGAGAATATAGAGATACAGGTTATATCTTATAACAGCTTTGTATATCAAATATTACAAACTGCAAATACATGTAAATTGAACATACATAGAATGCATACATAACTCAAGGGAATTGATATTACAAATTCATTCTTTGACACTTTCACCCAAATTTGCAATTAATTTAGTATACAAGTATATGCTTGGTTTCTTCTCAAAGCGGTAGGAAGGACTGCTGACTCTGCCTTTTTTTTAATGCATAAGTAGCACTTATCCCCCCTGCATTCAATTTAGTTCACTACAATTACACAGAGGCAGCAATTCTCCGGTTCGTGGGATAGAGTAGTAGTGGGTGTAACCGTATATTCAAAGTACTTGACAACTTCTTGACACGCACTCCTCATATTCGTACTATTTGTTGCACGATTGTGAGGTGTGCATGCCAAGAAGTTGAAAAGTACCATGAATACATTGTGACACCCACCACTACTCCGTCCTATGAAACCAGAGAATTGTTGCACTCTGTGTAACAATAGGGAACGAATGTGTATGAAGGGAGGAGAATTGCTACTTATGCATACATTCAAAAAGCCCCAAAAAAGTAGACTAAGGGGAGTGAAGTAAAAAAAGGGCAGAGCCAGGAGTTCTCCCTACCCCTTGAGAGAAACCCAGCATGCACTTATACGCTAAAGTAGACATGCATATGTCTCTCTGCTCCTGCATCTTCAGCTTCTTTCTGAAATAATGTTATGAAGAACTCAGTTGAAGGAGACTTTCTTTGAACTTAATTTTTTTTAGAGCTCAAACTTCTTCTCCCTTCAAGAAGAAAAGATTATAATGAAGACAAGAAGAAAAGATTGGCTCCTCCTACATTTTTTTAACAATGTTATTTGCAGTGTCTCCTTCCCTTTTTTTCCCTTTCTTCTCTTCATTGAACTCAAGAGGCATGAACTCAAGAGGCATAGTTATAGGGAAATGAAGAAGGAAGCAACAAGGACAGCAAGCATGCGGCAAACTCCACAAAAAACAAGAAGGCAAGAAAACAAGAAGAAAATGTTGATACACTTCTCAATACATTGATACACTTCTCAAAACTTTGATACACTTCTCAAAATGCAGTAACAAGGATAGCAAGCATGAACAGCCATATGATACACCTCTCAAAATGCAGGAACAACGACAACAATGTACAGACGAAGTATTCATAAACTTCTGCATATATTTGTCTACTTAACCCGTTGTTGATGATGACAGGTTAAGTGTACTGCCAATATATGTCTACTTAACCTGTTATTATGGATGATGGGTTAAGTGTACTTAACCCGTCATCACCAACAACGGATTAAGTAGACATATATTGGCAGTACTTTATGCGAACTTGGTCTGTAGATGATGAAGCACTGCCAATATATGTTAACTTAACCCGTTATTGGCGGTGACGGGTTAAGTGTACTTAGCCCATCATTCTTAATAACGGGTTAAGTAGACATATATTGGCAGTAATAATAATTTTAAAATTGTTTGAAAAAAAAATGTAAAAAAGTTTGTTCATAACTTCTCAATATATAATGTAGTTCAACAAATGAAAACAATTTATTATAAATTATTCAAACACCACTTTAACCCTACTAAAACCCTCTAACCTGTTCATAAAATTTTATATAATCACCTATCCACATAAATTCGTTACACGATTTGAACTTTTAAAGTAAACAAATAAATTTTTATAACATTTACGTACATTCAACGAATTCGGTTTAAAACTTACAGTGCCAACGGGTTACGGCTAGGGTTACAGGATTATTGTAGGGATACGGTAGGGTTAGAGTAGTCCTTAGGGTAAAAATAGGGTTACGGGTTTTTGTAAAATCCAACTTATCAAAACTTTGAGTGTTGAAAATGTTGAAATATAAAAAAAAAACTAAAATTAGAGGAACTTGGTTCACAACAAATACATATAACCCAAATAAATAAATAAAGGTGTACTTAACCCGTCGAACCAATGACGGGTTAAGTAGAGATATTATGAAAATAGGGTTAGAGAAATTTTAAACATTATGAAAATAAATAATATAGTCCGTCATTTGAAAAAGTTTACTACATATGAATCTAACCCTACGAACTACTCTCATCCAAGCCGTAACCCTACCGTAAGGTTAGAGTCATGTTTAGAGTTAGGGTTCGGACAAGGACAAAGTTGTAGGTTTAGAAAAGGTTAGAGATAAGGTTAGAGGAGGTTAGAGTATGTTAGAGATAAGGTTAGAGTGGGTTAGAGTAGTTCGTAGGGGTAGAGTAGGGTTACAGTAGGTTTAGATAGTTAAAGTAGGATTACAGTAGGGTTAGAGTAATTTTAAACTTTATGAAGTTAAATAATATAGTTGAAAATATAAAAAATTTTATTAAAAATTGTAAATTACCCTACGAACTAATCTCTAACCCTAATGTAACCCTACGAACTTGTAGGGTTACAACTAGGGTTACAGGGTTATTGTAGGGTTACGGTAGGGTTTGAGTAGTTGTTAGGGTAAAAAAAGGGTTACGGGTTATATAAAATCCAACTTCTTAAAACTTTGAGTGTTGAAAATGATGAAATATAAAAAAAATACTCAAATTATATCTTACTTAGGGTTATTGTTAGGGTTAGGGTTATATCTTATTTATTTTATGTTGGATTCTACTTATGGAATCCAGGAGTTGATAAAATTCCATAAGTAGAACCACATCAGATTATACTCTCCTCATGTGGATGATCACATGTAACCTAATTAATCAAAACAAAAAACAGTCACTTACTACTAACCCTTAACCCTAGCTTATCCTAACCCTAACCCTACACTAACCCTTAACCCTACCTTACCCTAACCCTAACCCTAGGCTAGTTATCAAATTTTATTTTTTGAACTTTTACACCACCTTTAATGTTAACGATTTTATATTGGTTAGTTACGTGGCAATAAATGAAAATTAATAAAAAATATAAACAATTATGGGAATATGAATGTCACTTTGCAGAGTTCAGGAAACAATGTTCGCAAAGGGTGAAGAGAAAGTTCTAGAAAGCATAAAAATTTCTTTCTAATTAACCCGTTCTTGTGAATAACGGGTTAAGTGTGACCTTAACCCGTTATTCACAAGAACGGGTTAAGTAGATAGTGTAACGCCCCGAATCCCAAATCACTGAATTCGAGATGTTCTACAGGATCTTTTCACTTTCTTTAGTACAATTTTACAAGGAAATTCAAATTTTTCTTCATACATCAGAGTTACATCAATGTTACACTTTTCTTTTGCACAGCGGAAGTAAAAGACAACAATTAAATAAATGTACAACAACATGGTACGATCTTTATGCATCCATTCTTCTTTACTCATGTAATTACCTGCATACAAACTGTGGGTACGTCAGTTTATTCAACCGACGATAATTATACATGGCCATCCTCTCTATGCCAGAAACAGTATAACGAATCTCATTTCTTAACAATCACAAACTTGTTCAATATAAGCATATAAATCAAAGGGAACTCTTAATGATGTCGTGTCGTGATTGTGCACTTAATCCTTAATACAATTATTTAATTTACATGACACTAATGCACACTTGTTCGGATTCTATGCATCCCATACTACATAGGTCCGAGGGCAAGCCTCTTAACCGTTCTTCATTTTTGTAGGGTTCAATCCCTCGCCATGACTTACTCTACTTCTGTAATTACAGTGAGTATCCTAGATGATTCTATGAGTACAAGCATGTATCCTGACCCCTGGAGTAGAATTCCGCGCCATGTCTTGACTCATCAAGCATGCATTCTGCGACAATTCAGCCTCCTCCCTGAACACAATCCTCTTGCAGTCACCAAAACATCCCATGAGCGTGACTAAGGTCCGATCATTCTGAGTTGTGCCCGCGCCATGTCTTGACTCATCAAGCATGCATTCTGCGGCTCACACACCCGCACCGTAAACCCTAGTTCTCATACTTATGTTTTTCTCTCACTTTCGTCGCCTCTTCACTATGTACTAAATATTAGAATCATGAATACAAATCAAAGTTCTAGAGTTAGCCTCTCCACCAAACCGGACTTATCATTTCATTTCAGTACATGACCAACCTTGGTCTTTCAATTCTCATTTCATTTCATTCATTTCACTGCCGGGGGAGACTTAGCTACTCTTGGTTTCAATTTACAATTCACAACTTCCAATTGAGCACTTTCAGCTCATCATTCATTTAGAGTCTCACAGACTTTCTCATCATGATTTTAGCCTTTAATATTCATTTAATTCTCAATTCCCATTTATGATTCATTTTACATAAATCCACACAATCATAAAAAGAGTTCATAGAATTCGATCATAAAGTTCACAACTTCCATCAGCAATAAATAAAATGAAATCTCATACATACCAAAGTTCACTCTGTACAGTCGACTTGGAAGGACATCAGTCGACTCATACAGTCAATACAGGTTCATCATAAATACTCGGGATAGTCGACTGCTGCACACAGTCAGTCGGCTGTCCCGCAACCTTTCATGTTCACAGTGTCATCCATATGACAGTCGACTGTTCATCCATCAGTCGTCTGTTCTGGGATTCTTTAATAGTACATTTCCATTTTCAGCTCAGTCGACTGGCTACACGCACTAAGTCGACTGGTCAGTTTCTTAATTCCAAAACAGAGATTATGTTTCCAACCATTCTCATATGCACTTTCATCATAGCATACATACATTCATATTTTATAGACACCACACTTCTCACTTGTTCAGTAACATGGTAGCATGGAATTTCAAATTACTAATATGTTCTTTTCTTTAAGGAAAACACTTCAAACATGCACTCACACTATTCATAACTTTCTTACGAAGATGAAGATATAAATCTCAAGTCATTATACTAGGTCAACATAATGGAATATCTTATTTCATGGAATTACCGAATATTCATGCTTAAAATCAAGGCACCAGTCGGCTGAACACCTTGCCAGTCGACTGTACCGACAGTTCTTAGTTTTGTCAATCATCGCTAGTTCTTTTCATTCATTTACCTTCCCTCCATCATATGTGTCGTAGGGAAAATGTAAAAATTAGTGATCACACGATTACGTCTATTTGCACATATATTTATTCCCACATCATGAAAAATAATTGTCTCGTACCAGTCGACTGGTTCATGCGACAGTCGACTGTACCGACACTTTCGTTCTTATTATCAACAGCATGTTCAAGCAATTTCCAATACATTCAATTTACTTTTTATAACATGGTAGCAATCATAATAATCATGGTATAATTCCTACATTAGAAGTCCTGAGAAATACCCACCTTATATGAAGAAATAATCGAAATCCCGCAAAAGCTTCTCAATATAGTGAACGCCTCCTTGCTCCTTGCACCTTGCTCCTTTGCTCCACACCGAACCTTCAGATGTACTCCTCGGTCTTCACAAAAAAGCTCCCACACACAACTCTCACAATATCTCTCTTATAAAAATAAATCTAGTGTAAAAGAAATAGAGAATAAGAGGGGGTATTTATACTAGATTATAGGTGGAATGGAGGGTTAAGATGCACTAGGGAGTTGGAAGATCAAGGGCTAGGATTCACTAGGGAGTTGTGAAAACTACCCACACCTTGCATAACCGCCCACAACTCACCCCCACTTACTCACCCCATCCGGCCAAGCTAGTGTGCTTGTGCACGTGTACATTGAGTGCACGTGCACACACAAACCGCACCACCAATATTAAATGCCCGGAAAATAAAAGAAAAGATGCTACATATTACAAGTTGTAGAAAATAATACAAGAGGTTTAAATTCATGGGCTAAAATTAATTGGGCCAAAATAAATATTTTTAAAAGTAAATTAACACTTGGGCTTTAGGGAAAATCCTTATAGAAAACAATATGCTTATTCATCATGTTGAAAACAATAGCCAAAATATCACACATGCATACCATATGTAAAAATAAATAATCTTCATATATTAGGAAAAATCGGGGTATTACAGATAGATTTCGGCAGTATATTATGAAAACTTGGGTGAAGTCCTGCCCAATAACTCCTTACTTAACCCATTGTTGTGGATAACGGGTAAGCAAACTTAACCGGTTAACCCCAATAACGGGTGAAGTGGAGAGATATTGGCAATCCATTATGATGACTTTATATGTAAAGGGATAAAGTACTGTCAATATCGCTCTTCTTAACCCGTTGTTGTGCACAACGGGTTAAGATCACTTAACCCGTTATTCACAATAACGGGTTAAATAGAGCGATATTGGTAGTACTTTGGTCTGTAGGGGATAAAGGACTGCCAATATTGCTCTACTTAACCGGTTGTTGGGCCTAACGGGTTAAGTGATCTTAACCAGTTGTTCACAATAACAGGTTAAGGAGAGCAATATTAGCAGTACTTTATTAAAACTTGGTCTGTAGGCTTCTAAAGGACTGTCAATATCTCTCTATTTAACCCATCATCACGAATGACGGGCTAAGCTCAATTAACCTGTTATCGTCAATAACGGGTTAAGTATAGATATTTGTGCAGCACTTTTGTCTGTGTTTGGCTATATACATTTTTGTTGATACAAATACGACTTCACCAAATTTTGTTCACAAATTCACATCACATCAACGTATATAATACAACAGATATCTTCAAAAGAATTTTAAAGCATACAAATGTACAATGTCAACCAAACCACATAATTAATTCAAATCAATACAATTATCCAAAATTTACACAAAAATTATACATATAAAGTTGCACATGTCCAAAATATAAAAAATTAGTAATAAAGGCGTTCTTCACATTGGCTTTAACAGCATGCCCGGTATTCACCTACAACAATTTATCAACATAGAAACAAACTATGCATTAGTTATTGGAATAACAAAATCAACAACCAAATGCTAA
Source organism: Hemerocallis citrina (assembly GCA_017893485.1). Taxonomy (NCBI): domain Eukaryota; kingdom Viridiplantae; phylum Streptophyta; class Magnoliopsida; order Asparagales; family Asphodelaceae; genus Hemerocallis; species Hemerocallis citrina. Next base: position 186,535,557 of record CM030368.1, on the reverse strand, counting down.
ACTACTAAAGAGTATTAGATACTACTGTTTACGACCACGCGGCTTGTGACCGCTTGGTGTGAATTGATCGGGTGGGTTCTGCCTCCTTTGAGGATTTCGTCGTCTGCCTTGTATCTTGGGAGATTCAGGGTCTCCGACCACTGCTCCTCATCAACTTCTCCGGGATTTTGTTGTTGTTGCAGTTGTTGTGGCTCGGCGATGTGAATTTCCAGCCTTGTCACGCTCTTTTGCGTCGAACCCATTGCTGGCATGTTGGCTTTCAAATACGCCTCAAGTTGCGGACCTTCACCCGCGTCCTCAAGAGTACGACGGCACAGCGTTAGCATCTCCCGCATTATCTCCTTAAAGCTCTTGGGTACCTTACTCTTCAAGATGCGAGTAGCTGTTCGAACGTTCTCTTATGTGTTTTCAATCTACATTTGGTTGAAAATTTCAATTTAAACAACATGCATACTTAACACATCACTTAATTATAGTACATGCATACCAACTATATGAAACTTGACTAACCATTTTTCAATATGTCTCAGCCTTTGGTTGGTACATCGCCTGGGAGGAGGAATATGCTGGAGCTGCTTCTGCCTGGGTTGGGGGAATCAGAATCTGCACACCGGCTGGTACAATAGCCTTTGGAGAAACATACAACCGTGTTACCCGCTTGTACCACATCATGTATGCTTGTTGGAGGGAGCCATCATACGGTATGGCGACAAACATCATATTCGGTGTCATTTGACACCACATGGTGTTCCAGTTGGCTACATGGTAACGATGGTAATCAGCCCAATCGAAGTTGGGCACTCGTCCTATTCCCCTCATCTCGTGCAACTTTTTATCATAACACCTGACATCGGGCATCTTTTGTTGATATCCAAATTGCCGCAAGACTCTATCAGGATACTGAAACTCGACAACTCCAAAGTTCACAAGTGGTGCATCCATCATCCAAATGGCACTGTCTAAACAGACTGGTGGAACCTTTTTCAACCTGGCAGTCGAGTACGGTTCTGAATTGACGAACTCGTCCTGCAGGTTATCTAACTCATCTCTATAGTAGGTTAAAGATTGGCATGGGTTATCGACCCACGTGTGCTGCACTGCCCAATATGCTCCTAGAGAAGGTAACAACTCCGCTACCCTCCGGTCGGCCAACCAATCCGGTGTAACCTCAATAATATGGGGACGTCTGATGTGGATGCGATCCGAACTCCAGATCTGCAGTAGCACCATCGGGCCACCCATTTGTATGCCACCTAAAGAACATGTGCACAAATTCCTATACAGTAGCACCAGTGCCGCACTCGCCCAACTGAAACGACCCGCATAATGGAAATTTTCCAACAACCGTAGGTACATTAGCGGCACGGTTGATCGGGATTTGTTCGGGAAGATCACTCCCCCTATCATACTAAAAATGTATGCACGTGCATAGTAGGTTAGGATTTGCTCGTCCGAATCGGGGGCCAAATAGTATCCTCGAACTGAAATTTTAACCAACTGATGTACAGTGATTTATCATCGAAAGTTTCATCCATAACTTCAGCTTCTGCTTCATCTTTCATACAATAAATCTTCATCAATATCTGCGGGCACTTCTATTTGTTCATACACTAAGTACGACGTGATACGGGGGTCAAAAGGAAGAACTGCGTGCTTCCGGAAGTTACATTTCTTATCGGACCCATTCCACACGGCTTCAGATCGGTATTTAGGTTGCAAGGCGAGTAAGTTTGTGTCCACAGGTCCAGGTGGTGTAACGGAAATCGAGGATGACGGATCTACCTCAGCAGATGTAAATTGACGGCCACCAACCTACACGAATAAAGATAACAAATGTTATTATTGAGATAATGTTACATATTCGTATTTAAAACCAATAATAATAATCAATCTTACCTCAGTAGTTGGGGCACCGCTAGTGGTATCGGACAGGCTTTTCGGTTGCCTTATTCTAGCCATTTATCTATGTACCAAAAATTTTTAATGTGGTTGTTACGCATTACATCCAGTTATTTATCATCAATAAACATATTGAGATTGTGAGAAAAAATGCACAAATGACAACAAAAAAAATCACTAAAAGTCAAATTGGTCGAATTCACGTAGCACAAGTCAACCTAACTTGTGGAAGTGAGTTTCAACTCTCGGTTGGAGAGATACGGGCGTGTACCGCTTTTGGTTGTAAAAAAACCCAAATAAACTGATACACGGCCGTATATCTCGAACTGTGAATCGAAACCCACTTCTACATGTTGGGGTGGGTTGTGTTGCGTGAGATCAGCTTACTCGCAAAGTTTCGTATTTTTTGGAGGCCGTTTGCAAGGTTTTCAACTCTAACCGCACTATAAATATTCTAAGTCATTAACTTATAATGCGAGGAACGTGAGAAAACCACACAAACGGCATCCAAAATTTATAAAACTTTCCAACTTGGTCGAATTCACGTAGCGCAAGCCACCCGAAGTTGTAGAAGTGAATTTCGAGTCACGGTTTGCGAGATACATCCGTGTACCGCTTTATTAGGTTTTTTTAAACCAAATGCGATACACGACCTTATATCTCGAACCGTGAATCGAAACCCACTTCTACAAGTTGGGGTGGCTTGTGGTACGTGAGATCAACCTACTCGCAAAGTTTCGTATTTTTTGGAGGCCGTTTGCAAGGTTTTCAACTGTAACTGCACTAAAAAAATTCTAAGTTATTAACTTCAAATGCGAGGAACGTGACAAAACCGCACAAACGGGATCCAAAATTTATAAAACTTTCTAATTTGGTCGAATTCACATAGCGCAAGCCACCCGAACTTGTAGAAGTGAATTTTGAGTCACGGTTTGCGAGATACGGCCGTATACCGCTTTATTAGGTTTTTTTAAACCAAAAGCGATACGCGGCCTTATATCTCGAACCTTGAATCGAAACCCACTTCTAAAAGTTGGGATGGCTTGTGCTGCGTGAGATCAACTTACTCGCAAAGTTTCGTATTTTTTGGAGGCCGTTTACAAGGTTTTCAACTCTAACCGCACTAAAAATATTCTAAGTCATTAACTTCTAATGCGAGGAACGTAAGAAAACTGCACAAACGGCATCCGAAATTTTTAAAACTTTGCAACTTGATCGAATTCACGTAGCACAAGCCACCCGAACTTGTAGAAGCGAGTTTCAAGTCACGGTTTGCTAGATACGGCCGTGTACCGCTTTACTTGGTTTTTTTCAACCATAAGCGATGTGCGGCCGTATCTCTCGAACCGTGAGTCGAAACTCACTTCTACAACTTGGGGTGGCTTGTACTACATGAGACCAACCTACTCGCAAAGTTTCGTATTTTTTTACGATCGTTTGCAAGGTTTTTAACAATAACCGCACTGAAAAGTTTCTAAATAATTTCGTATATACAATTCTAGTTCTACAAATTACTAAGGCAAACAAAAATTTTCGGCAATTGAATATATTAAAGGTCTTCCCAATTCTACATCTATAAATTACTAAGGCAAATAATTTTTTGCCCACTTTCTAAATAATTTAGTATACACAAATTGAAAAATAAACACAAATATATCTACTGAGGTAAAGAAATAGTCAATAGCGTAACAAATATGTCCGAATTTAGCCAATGATTCAATTTGGGGCCGAACTAAGGTTTTGATTTGGTTTCGAAGAGGGGATGAGAGAGTTGGGTTTCAATGTTTCGAGTAGATATTGGGAGAGAGGAGGGGGAGCGGACAGAGGAGGACAGGTATGTGTTTAGATCAAGGATTAGGGTTTTCTTCGATTTGTGTTCTTCAAAGAAAAGAGAATGAGAGAGAGAGAGAGTCGTCGAAGAAGACGATCTGTATGCAGATCTAAATGAATTTAGAGTGCCTTAACCCGTTCTTGAGAACGACGGGTTAAGGCTATATTTTTTTTATAAAATTTAGCCTTAACCCGTCATTCCCAACGACGGGCTAAGGCAAAATATTATAAAAAAATATATGGGCCGTTGGATCAAAGATCCAACGGTCCAGATTAAAGTTCGCATGGGTCTGTGTGAAGCCTATATATATATATATATATATATATATATATATATGGGCCATCTTCCGTTGCAAAATATCGTGCAAACGCCTTAACCCGTCATTGGGGATGACGGATTAAGGAAAAACACATAACCCGTCATCCCCAACGACGGGTTATGTGTTTTGCAGTAACCCGTCATTCCTAATGACGGGTTAAGGCGTTTGTACGTTTGCAAAAGCTACAGCAGCGTTTGCAACCGAAGAAGGCCATCTTCCGTTGTAAACGCAAATATATGGGCCATCTTCCATTGCAAATGCAAATATTGTGCAAACGCCTTAACCCGTCTTTGGGGATGACGGGTTATGTGTTTTTCCTTAACCCGTCATTCCTAATGACGGGTTAAGGCGTTTGCACGTTTGTAAACGCTACAGTAACGTTTACAATCGAAGAAGGCCATATATATATATATATATATATATATATATATATATATCGCGGTGGGACTCTTCGCTACAGGCCGAGGGTTCGGGTGTTTTGCTGGATGTGGACTTCGCTGCTTGTATTTGTGTCCATGTCCAGTTTCTAGCACGTCTGTTTTTAGGTCGTGGTTTTTTAGCTGTTGATCTTTTTCTCTTTTTGCGGTGTCTTTGTTTTACTCCTTGTAAAATGGGTTTTTGTATATAACTCTTTTTTAATGATATTTTCTGGCTGGAGCCGTAAGGCTCTATCTGTTTCATCAATATATATATATATATATATATATATATATATATATATATATATATATATATTCTTAACACCGGATGTTACACAAACAACGACATGAGATAAGTGTTGTCGTTCTTAGAAACAGTGACAACAGTTCACAAAAATAGATTAGCCAAGTATAAGTAATAAAATGAAGTGTTACCTCTATTCCAAACAACGACATCTGTTATCCCTAACAATGAATATTATAACTGATATCGTTATTCCTAACAACGACTTCTGTAATGCTGTTTTCGCTGTTCCAAGCAACGACATCATCTATCGGCTTTTTTCACACTTGTAATTTTTTTCCCAAGTCAAAAAGTATACGATTGAGAATAAGATAACTGATGTCGTTACTCCAAATAGCGACATGCAATTTTTTTTTAAAAAACAGATGCCACTATTGGAAATAACAGCATATAAATAACCTATGCCGTTATTTTCAATAACGGTTTATGCTGACGTGCCCAAAACTGGTCAAATCGCTAAATATTTTCGAAAGTGGGTCAGATCGCTCAATATTTTCAAAAAGTGGGTCAGTACTGTACCGCCCCGAGATCCACATACAGAAAACTCGTGATACAACCCAAGTTCATTGCTTCAAATAAGTACACAACACAGGAAAGAAATCACAGGAAATTTAAAACTTACATTGTACAGGAAAAACTATACTCTCCCCTTGGAATGTTCCACAACCCAAAACTCTTTTACTCCCACGAACGGTCCTACAACCCAACTGTGGGCACGTTAGTAGAATACAACTGACGCAAAATGGATGAAAACCATAATTTCCCAAATCCTCAACAAATGGTATTAATGCGAAAAAAAAATGTGAAAATTATACAATAGGAGTGTCGGTGTATGTGGTGACCTAGAATCTATTGCACAACTCAAATGCACACGATGCTCTTATTCTAATGCATACTTGATTTGAAAACATATGCATCCCATACTTGTAACCCCTATTACTCATATTTGTATTTTAAATTATATTTAATAAAATTTTTGATTATTCTACTTTATTTTTTGTTGTATTTATTTTCATTTCTTTTGTATCATGTGTTGTTCTTCTATCTCTTGTGATTCATTTTGCATTGATTTAGCTTCATATTCTCATTTATTTGATCTACAATTTGTTTTTGATTCCGTCTATTGTTTAAACCTATTTCATGGCCTATTTATCTCTTATTGGATTCTTTTCTTCCTATTGGATACTAACCAGTTCACCAAAACCCATATTGTCCCTATATAAACACCTTAATTGAACCCTAACCATAATCACCAAACCCTAATCCTACATATCTCTCTCTTTAGCCGTCATCACCCACGACCTCACCTCCCGATCCCTTCTCCCTGTCTCTTGCTGTCGTCTTCTCTGTCTTCCGACGCCGGTGACACACCACCCCCGATAACCCCTTTCCTCTTCTCTCTCCTGTGATCACACCCCCAGGCCAACCCCCCTCTCTCCCTGTTCCACTCGAACAACATAGCCCGCAGCGCCGTAGACCCCAGTCGCCGCCGCCGCCGTCTTCCCGAGGTGCTGCCACCAATCTTGCTGTTATTTGCTTGCTACTGTCTCTTTGGGTTGTGTGTGCACGTGTCATCTCGTGCACGTGATTTGGTGGTGTGATCTCGCCTCTTTGTTCGTTGTGTTCGTTGTTCGGGATCCGTTCCCGTCATTCTGTTCTTCATTTCCGTTGTCTTCATAACAGGCAAGTAGCTTGTATGTGTTCTTTTGTCATACAAGTTAATACCGTAAGTAGTCTAGTATGTAAATGTGTGTACTCTCATGATGATCCTATCCTGTTAGTTAAACCGTTGATATCATCTCTTGACACACCATATGTTGTAGATGACTGTTACATAGATGTTTGTTGGATGTATGATCTCATTATAGACCATTTATTTACAAGCCATGCTGATTTGAGTAACCCACATATATCATGTTTGTATGACATCTTAGATTGGACCGAATGTAGTTAAGTTGTTTGATAAAATGCCTAAAAAACTTTTGTTTTGTTGCTGCCCTATTATGTACAGAAATTTCGACCCTGTTAACATCGGTAAAATAAATAAGTTTGTGAACATGATTTGTAGCCTTTGTTTTCTAGTTTTCAGAACTTTCAACGTATCTGAATTTCAATTTTTGATGCATGAGTTATTGCTGTTTTACTGCAGTCATATCGTATATTCCAGATTCTGAACTATATGTATTCTGTATGGAATTTTATTTTAAAATTGATATTAAAAGTAGAATTTGAACTCTATATTTTGCTGAGTATGATTAGATATGACTGGGATCAATCCCTATTTTTTTGGAATTAATTACTAACTTTTATATCTTCCTTCATACTTTCAAAACCAATCGAAATATTTCCAAACTGCATACTGTTCAATAAGAACTATGTTTCAACCTGATTCTATTCGTTTTCGATGAAAACTTTGTAAATATGAACTGTAGCCTGGTTTGTGTATTTTATCATCCTTTTGATGGATCTGGATTTTGAATTATATTTTTTGAATTATCTCAGTTTTGGTATTGCTATGTCTGAACTTTCAGAATTGAGATTTTGTTGCATTACTCTGTTTTCCCAATTTTGTTGACTATACTATCTGCAATAAAATTTCATGATATTTTATATTTTGAAAATATATATGTTAGAGAATTTTCCAATTTATTTTCTCAGATTTTATTATGATGATTTTAAACACTTTTCATGCCTATAAACAAGATTTTGCATTTTCTGTCTGAACACGATTTCTGTATTAAACGTTGTTTTCAACCCTGATTCTGTGGCTGATATGTGACTTATATATATGTGATGGAATCGGCAGAGAGTCTAGTTTCTATATTTTCTGACGGATCTAGGTTTGATGTTTTGTAGCAACGGAAATCTCAGATTTGGTACAGTAGTGTCTTGCCATCCAGAACTGAAAGTTTTATTGTTTTGAATGTTATGAGTTATTTTTATCAACCGTTTGTGTTTCCTATTCATATTAGGCTTATTTGTTCATGCCATGTCTTTAGCCTGTTGTATTCGTTCACACCTGTTTTTAATAATGAAAAGAAATCAAGCCGGGGTTTTTTAAGGGAAAAGATCGAGTAGTGTACAATATAGAAATGCATATTCAGAAGGAATTCGTTTTCCCCACTGTTTACTGTGGTACCTACTGTTTATCTCTGGATGCATGAGGGCATAATCCATGACACTTTTTGTTGTTATTACTGTTACTGTTACTATTACTGTTTGTCTGAATATATTGTCCTATAAAAGTTCCACTACGAAATCTTAAAACGAAACTGTTTTCTGTGGCAACCATGTGGTATAATTTGGGACGCATGAAGTGCTACCTAGTTAGTAATGAACATTAGACATAAGAATAACTATTTACACTGTCACATTCTGTTACTGTTGATTCACTATTACTGATGATTTACTGTTACTGTTGGTTACCGTTGACCCTTACTGTTACTGTTATTCCGCTATTTACTGCCATCTATAGATTGTTATATTTATTGCTTTTTCCATGTTAGTATTTCCTTTTTAGTTAGTTTTTCCCCCCATTTCCTTACTTGTACTGCTTGAGGCCCAGACTTGCAACTAACGGGTATTATGTTTTCCTGTCTTCCTATTTTCTTGTAATTGATATATGAGTAGGTTTTGGTGATCATTTGCCTACTGGAGTTGGTAAGCAAAAGTTTTGAGCTGCGCATTGAAAAATTCTGCTTAATTTTTGCCTTGAACTATTTCATTCATGATACTGTATTGAGACTTGTACTGGGCTTGTAGTCCCGGAATATTGTTGTTTCAAATATTGTATTTTTTTGGAATATATATTATTATTGCAAATAAATACTGTTGATTTATAATTGTTCATGCATGTGCGGTTGAGTATAATGCTATATTTACTGTTGTGCTGAGTCAAATAGATCCTTACAACTTATGAATGGTGAAAACCATTCTCGCTGGGCTTAGTCACATACCGTATTCTGTATTCCTTTTGAGAAGCGGGGCGTGACAATAGTACATATTTTTTCAGTCAAGTTTGAGCATTCTTCTGATCATAGGGTTCGTTCCCTCGCAATGTAAACCTATTCTTGTACTCTTTCATGTTGCTGACATTTATTTAGTGATTGGTAGAGCTACAATATATACGGTCTATTTTGCTTACTGCATCGAATCAGTGGTCTTTCTCCACTCCCAAAGGACGGTGATCACTCCAATCGATCGGAATCGGTGGTCTTTCTCCACTCCGCCTGGCCTGTGGTCTCTCTCCACTCACGACAGGCTGGTGATCATTCAGCTCAGCTGCAGTCCCACCGAAATCGATGGTCTTTCTCCACACTCGGACTCTACCATAAGTTATCCGAACATAAGGCGAATCGGCAGGCCTTCCCTTACTCCACCAGAGACAAGAGTTACACTCTAGCTCATTGCTCAGATTTCAAGTTTGTAAATTTTCAGATTTTTTATGCATTTTTTATTTGCTCATGTTACATTGAAAATAGCAAATATCTCCTCAACAGTTAAATTTCATCATTTTCCACCCTCAAAGTTCTAAGAAGTTGGATTTTACACTCCCATTTATATTTAGTTTTCAACACCAACTAATGGAAACATGGACTTCTATTTACAACTAATTATTGTCATATTATTCAAACTTGAGCTACATAATTGTTGTTTTACTGTTTACAAGATTTTTCGTATGTTGTATCACTCTGAAGATGTGCCGTAGGCACGTGCCCACGGGCAAATCTAGTTAAAGAATAAAACATGAGTTGTAAGTAAACATACATCATCTACAATTCTTCGATTTAAATTCTCTTTCTACTATGTTTGTTCCATGTGAACTAAACATTGAATACTTTTCATTGAACATCTCAAACAATCATAAACTTCTAAGTATTTAATCTATGGAAAATAAACAAGAGGTAAATGAAAATACCCACTTGAACTTTATTAGTTAGGCCTCCAATTGCTTTCTTCTCCTCCTTGCTTCTTTTGGCTCTTCCTTATTTTAGCGTACTATGAACACAATGCTACTAGGAAATATATATATATATATATATATATATATATATATATATATATATATATATATATATATATATATATATATATAACACAAAGAAAGATATCAAGTGGCTCTCCTTCAATCCCCCCCAAAATCAAAGGCTCAGATCTAACCTCACAAAATACACCCCCCCCCACCAAAAGATTTCCCCCAAAACTCAAATTCACCCCCAAAACAACTCCTTTATTTATTAACTCTCTCTCTCTCTCTCTCTCTCTCTCTCTCTCTCTCTCTATATATATATATATATATATATATATATATATATATATATAGGCTAAGATTGGGTGAGTGTGGAAGGCTTTAGGTGAGCTTAGGTGTCCACTTTTACATATACCCACTTGTATTTTTAATCAGTTACACTTAACCCCTTGGCTTGGCATATTGTGTGATTGTATTCTTGGTTGTTGGGTTGGGCTTTTTCTCTCTCTTTTTGTGTGTAAATGTTGGGTTTTAAGAAAGAAAACATATTGGGCTTTTAGGCTAACCATATAGATATGCTAAAAATTTAAAAATCATAGTAATAATAGTGCATGATAATAATAAAAAAATAACAATAAAAATATATATTTTTTTTATTGTAAAGAAAATTTTACATAATAGGGGTATTACAAGTACGGGAAAAAATTCTACATTTTACTCACTAGGTGGACTTGCCAAATTAGTTACCTCATATGCGAATAAATATAGCCATTTGTTTGTGCATTGTCAAGACGTTTGATGATTGTGGAGAAAAATAAACAACAACAACAACAATAACAAATCTTTTTCCGAACTAGTTAGGGTCAGCTATATAAAATATAGTTTTTCATTCTGCTGATTTTAGTGCAATATCTTCTGTAAGTCCACAAGCTATCATATATTTTCTTACAGTTTCCATCAAGTAAGTTTAGGTCTTCTCCTGATTTTAGTGCAAAAATAAACAACAACAACACTACTAATGTTTCTCCACTTAAGCCTCTCTGCTTGGATCTTATGTATAACATCTTCACAAATATCTTCATCACTTTGTATAATTGAGCCTAAATATTGGAAACTGTCTCTCTTAGGTATCTCTTACCATTAAGCATTACCGCTTCCTCATTTTTGTTTTGAATATCGCTAAAGTTACACTCCATATACTATGTTATATTTTTGCTTATTCGAAAGCATCTACCTTCCAAAATTTCTCTTCACAATTCTAATTTACAATTATTTGGTTTTCTAGTCTCATCCACTAAGACGAAGTCATCGGCAAAAAAACATACACCAATACACCTCTTCTTGTATTCCACGCATTAATTCATACATCACCAAAGCAAAGAGGTAGGGGCTTAAAGCCGAACCTTGGTGTAAACCTAGTGTAATAAGGAATTCACTACTTTATCATGTGGTTGTTCTAATTGTGATCAATGCCCCTTCATACGTATCCTTAATCACCTCAATATATCGAATAGTTATTCTTTTGTTATTTAACATGCACCATACTATGTCTCTAGGGACTTTATTATAAGTTTTTTCTATATCTATAAACACCATATGCAGATCTTTCTTATTATCTTTATATTTTTCTACAAGTCTCCTCAGTACATAAATTGCTTCCATTGTTGATCTTCCAGGCATAAATCCAAACTGATACTCAGACACTATTGTTTATAGTCTCAACCTATGTTCGATCACTCTCTCCTTAAGTTTAATTGTATGGCTCATTCATTTAATTCAACGGTAGTTGCAACAACTTTGTTTGTCTCCTTTATTTTTATATACAAGTACTAAAATACTGTACCTCCATTCATCGGGTATTTTCTTGGTCCTCAAAATATCATTAAACAATCTTGGTAGCCAGCCCACTCATACATTCCCAAGACACTTCCAAACTTCAATGAGTATATCATCCGGTCCTACAACTTTTCCTATTTTCATCCTTCCTAGACCATTTAGAATATCTAAGATCCTAATTCCACGGAAAAACATATGCTCTCGACTCTCCCTCAATTCTTTTATATTTAAGTTACCCACAAATTTTTCATTTAACTTCACAAAGTAACTTTGCCATATTTTCTTGATTTCCTCGTCTTTTATTAAGACTTTTGAATCATCACTCTTACTACACCTAATTATATCTAAATCTTTTGTTTTCTTATCCCTTTGTTTAGCAAACTTATAGATGTTATTTTCTCATTCTTTTGTTCCTAATTTTGTGCATAAACCATCGGAAGCTTTTACCTTTACATCCCTTACCGCTTTCCTAACTTCTTTTCTAATGGTTTTATATTTCTCCAAATCCTCAATTCTACTCTTTACCATATTTTGAAGATTGATCCTTTTTTCACACAATATTTTGGACTTTTTCTTGCCACAACTATATTTCTTTAGTTTGAAACCATATACTTTAGATTATTCAAGTACCTCATTTGATATTTCTCTTATGCACGTAGCCATTTTAGTCCACATCATATTAGTCTCCCCTTTCCAATTCCATGTCGCACTTTTAAGGATTTTATCTCTAAAAACCTCTAGTTTCTCTCTTTTCAAATTCAACCATCTAGTTCTTGGGTCCATAGTCTCTTTTTGTTGGGGGGATGTCTCGAACACCCCAGTGGTGCAACAGAACTAAATAGAGCAATGAGGATGTCGAAATAGATGAGACGAATCAACTAAACACCCAAGCAAATAGATCCATCAGTCCAACACAAACACAATGAGGATTTATCCCGGTTAGTTTTCGTTTAATTTGGAGGAAAATATAAGGAGATATAATATTCAACTAGAAGAGCTTACAAGGAGTTAATAATTCACTCAATACAAGGAATTAAACCCACTAACCAAGAAATATCTCTCTCAAGCCTCTCTTTGCAATGGAGAAAATAATCACTGAAGTACTCTTGTTCTCTACCTCTCATATTGGAGGCTACAACAATATATAGAAGAAGAATAAAGAAGAACCCTAGGTTAATCTTGATTCTCAGTCGTTCGATATATCATGTAGAAGAAGTAACTGAATAGGAGCCGTACAATCTGACTTGGAGTGGAAGATTGGGCTGAAACGACCTCCTTTCTCGAGAAAACCCGGTACAGTGGTTGGTCGGGTGTGTGGTCAATCACAACTTTGCCTACAACTGTTTCTCTTCTACTCTTTTCGACTGCTTCGTTCTCCGTTCTTCATCGTATCTTCTTCTAATCTGAACCACACGTATAAAAGACATATTCCTAACACATTCCTCACACATGCGTATTTTCTGATCATAACATCTAACACCAATAATCTATATTGTGAGATTAAGCTCTCTTCCGGTATAATTTTACAATCTTTACACGTCACACTATCCACCTTCCTAGTAATTAAAAAAAATCAATTTGGCTCATTTTTCCACACCATTCCTCTTCCTGAAATAAGTATTTGCTAGTATGAGATCATAAGACCCAACAAAATCTAAGAGAGCTTCTCCACCACCATTCTTATGTCCAAATCCATCCCATCCATGCACCCTCTCCTATCCCATGTTATCTTCTCCAACATTTCTATTGAAATCTCCTCCTATAAATAATTTCTCACCTAAGGGTACTCCTTTAATTATCTTATCCATATCTTCCCAAAATTTTATTTAGGTTGTGTATCTAATCCTAGTTGAGGTGCATAGGCACTAATGATATTAATTTATATTTCCCGGTAATGCAATTTATATTATTATATCTCATTTTCTATTAACATCTACTACATCTAATTTGAATTTCATATCTACTAAAATTTCTACTTCAGTTCTATTTCTAATTTTACCTGTATAATATAATTTAAAACCATATATCTCTTTAGCTTTCTCTCCTACCCAAACCATATTAATATTCCCTTTAATCATGGTATTTACTAGTTCTATATTTTTTTCCTGTCAATGTTCCTATATTCCAAGTTGCTAACATAAAACTATCCTGGACTAGCTTCTTTACTCGCACATGTACAGGTGCATGAACCCTTGCACATTTCTTGGAGCACCAGGGGACAGGCACAACGTATCGCTTACAGGAATGCCCTAACATTTGCGTGTATATTTTTATGATTCATGATGAGTTGACAAAGTTTTACGCCGACTTTCAACTACCTAAAATAACCCTTCTTTTTTGGTTTGTGGTCGAATTTCTGGCTTGGGACAAACAGTGACATAGTTTGATTGTAGAGAAGAATCTCAACGCTAAAACATTGAGTTTAAGATTTTATGAAATGAACAAAAAATACAATAAGTACACAAAAAGATTTAATGAAACATGAGATGACGACTATATATGCTATATTTGACCAATGTAGCTTGCGGCTCATTTTTTTTGCTGACCATAATTCATGAACCTGGACACTATAGAAAACATATTATAAATGTCCATGAATAAATTTACTTTTCTTTCTATTGATTGAGATAGATTATGGATCTAGATTATTATTATTATTATTATTATTATAGACAAATATTCCATTGTGCACTAGGTCTTCATGTGCATTCGTGTACACTCGGCCTTTCTGTCTTTGTATCGACGACCCAAACCGTTCACATTGATCTATACATCTAAATTAGTCTAAATATGTAAAATCAAATCATTTGAAATTCATTTGCCCATCCATTGAAGTATTACAAAATTGTATGGCTGAAAATCGTTGTTTTTTATAGTCACATGATGGATGGGCAAATAAATTTCAAATTATTTAATTTTATATATTTATACTAATTTAGATGTATAAATCAATGTGAACAGTTCAGATCATCGATACGAAGGTGGGAAGGCCGAGTGCACACGAGTTGTACACACGGAGGCCTAGTGCACAACGGAACATTACTATATATATATATATATATATATATATATATATATATATATATATATATATATATATATATATTGTTGCATCTTATTTCTGTGTGGAAGCAAACAGATATGTGAATTCTTTTAAATAAAAATAGTAAAGATCCAACCTTCACTATTCGTCGATGTTGACCGCAAAAAACTACACTTGACTCCGAGATCTGATCATCAGGAATGACTGATATCGCTCCCGTGGACCTGCAGACAAGTCTGAAAAACCGGGGGTGGCCCTAGCGACAGAACCTCTAATGCCTAAGTCAGAAACTCGAAGATATAGTGGGTTTTAATAGCGGAGTTTGCAATTACCTAATTTCTGAGGAGGTCTCGAGGTATATATAGTCGTTAAGAGAGGCCAGTTTTGAGATATTCATCTCTTTCTGCTTCCTAGTGTTTGGATAGAGTCGGTTATTCCCTCCATATGGAAGATCGAGTCTGGACATATCTCTTGACGAAAAGATAGAGTTTTCAAAATCTCTTTCACGCATGGGGGGAGATGAATCTGGACTCCTTTGCGGTAGGGATTTTGTAGCAATCCCTATTATAGGCTGGATTGGGTCGATGGGCCTGAAAACGACCCAACTCGTCTTATCGAGCTGTATCTGCTGAAATTATCGTTTTACCCCAAAGAGCTTTAAGATTCATGTCTGATTTGAACGGTCCCAATTTTGTACCATTTTTATCCATATCACAAACTCCTACTCTCGAAGACTGAGTTTCACAGTCTTTGAAGAGTAATTCGCCCATTTTTACGATTAAAAGATAAACTTGTCAGACCTTCGGGGACATTCGAATCTTTCTCGGGGTGTAACGGAGTTGTTCCGACATTGTAAAATATCCATAATTAATTTTAGAATTTTCCCTTTTTTTGTGATTTTTCGAGATTTTTTCGGAATTTTCGAAATTTTTATTTATTTTCAAAATTTTAATTAATTAAATAATCAAAATTTTAAATTAATTTCTAGAATTTAAAATTTAATTTTTGAAAATTATAATAAATATTCAAAATTTTAAAATAATAGTTTTAATTATTAATTATTTTTTAGAATTTATAAAATAATTTTCCAGATTTTGAAAAATAAATTTTGGATTTTTAATTATTTTTCTGAAATTTATAATAAGAAAAAGAATGTTAAATAATAGATAATACCTGAATTAATTTGGATCATCGATCGAGAAGAGCGCACGATTTGAAGAGATCTGACAGCTGAGGGCGCATGAAGCAACCGCTCTCCACGGACCACAAATTGCACCAAGGAGAGCCTGGGACCCACGTGGAGGCCAATGTCAGTGAGGCAGTGGTTTTCAAGTGGACCCCGTTTGCCACGTCACATCTTTCCCTCTCCCTTCTTTCCCTTTCTTTGTGTGCACGTGCAAAGCACATATCAAATTTTGGCGCGTTGATTAGAGCAATCAGATTTGTTGATCAATGCGGGTGCGCATCTTGAGGCGATCGAACGGTGAAGATGGCGTGAAGGAAGCGCACTCCTCAGACAACAAATTGAATCGAGGCGCTCGTGGGGCCCATGTGTCAGAGGGAGAGAGAGCAGGGTGGGTCCCACCACTCTTTGAGCAGGGAACACGCCCACGTAGGCTGGTGAACCGAGTGGTGACACGTGGTCGGAGCTGCCCATGGAGTGCGCATGGCGTGCTTGTATGCCTCCACGTGGCAAAGGCGTGGGTCTCGCCACTCTGAGCGGGGGTAGAGGGGGAAAGGCAACGACTGCCAGTGGGGCCAGCACTGACGTCAATGCGCTTTCAATGCATTTTTGATGCGTGTCAGGTGGAGAGAGAGCATTACATCAGTTGGTGGAGACACGTGACTTTAGCGCTTGTTTTTTTTATGCGCTATGCCCGTGCCTACTGTTCAAATGTGTATTTATACACGAGAATACGTATTTTTACGTGTTTTAGTATATTTTACATGTTTTGCACGCTGTTTTAATCAGTTTTTTGCCCTCTTTAAATTCACTTCTTCTTTGCTCATTTTTCTCACCTCACTATTCACTTTTCACCTCCAAATCAACTCTTCTTCTCTAAATTTTGGTGCAAGCAGTGCTTTTGTCGATTTTCTACAAACATGTATCATCTAAGTTGTATTTCGAGGGTCATGTCTACGATCGGATCGGATGTCCCATCTTCTTCTTCTTCTATTAGAGGGGGGAAGAGTGTTGTCTAGTTCTTGTCTTCCAAAGAAAATAACCGTTCCCTCCACCATAGTAGAAGAAATCGACCAAACTAGAGTCGATAAAGGTTGTTCTCTCTCCCCAGTTCATCCTCCCCTTGTTCCCCTCTTAGTTCGTCAGTACCCTGAAGAAGTAGCGGAGGTAGCACATTACGGGGTCACGTATGATGAGCCCGCCAATTACCCTATTTTTTGGGCTGACCATGTCAAAACCGTTCTTACGACGGAGAAGATCAGGGAGATTAGAATCTGTTTCAGGATCTCCGTCGAGTATGAATTGTTTTTTCCATGTCTCAGAGTTAGAGTTTTCTCTAGGATGTCGGGGGAGTATTGTATGTTTTCTTTCGATGCATTGTACGCCGGATTGCGTCTTCCCATGCGCCCTTTCTTTGCAACCGTTTTCAACTGATATGGGCTTAGCCCGATCCAGTTTGTGCTCAAATTTTGGTGGAATCTTACTGGTTTTGTTTGGCGGTGCCGAGAGATCTTTTCTATTTCCACAGACGGCATCAATCTGTTGCTGTTTATTTCTGTGTGAAAGTAAACAAATATGTGAATTCTTTTAAATAAAAACAGTAAAAATCGAACCTTCGCTATTCGTCGATATTGACCGCCAAAAAGTGCACGTGACTCCAAGATCTAATCATCAGGAACGACTGATATCGCCCTCGTGGACCTGCAAACAAGTTTGAAGCTTCTGGGGTGGCCCCAGTGATAGACCCTCCAACGCCCAAGTTAGAAAGTCGAAGATATGGTGGGTTTTATGGCGGAGTCTGCAATTACTTGGTTTCTAAGAAGGTATCGAGGTATATATAGCCGCTGAGTTGAGCCAGTTTCGAGATATTCATCTATCTCTACTTCCGGTGTTTGGATAGATTCGGTTATTCCCCCATAGGAAAGATCGAGTCTGGACCTATCTCTTGAAGCAGAGATAAAGTTTTCAAACTCTCTTTCGCGCATGGGGGGATAGAATTAGTTACCCCCTAGGAATAAGGAGTTTAAATTGGGTTCGATGAACCTGAACTCCTTTGCGGTAGGGCTGTTGTAGCAGTCCCTGTTATAGGCTGGATTAGGGCGATGGGCCTGAAAATGACCCAACTCGTCTTATCAGGCATATTTGCTGAAATTACCGTTTACCCTTGAGAGCTTTAAGATTTGTGTCTGATTTGAATGGTCCAGATTTTTTTCTTCTATTTTTACTTTTATATATATATATATATATATATATATATATATATATATATATATATATATATATATTCATAGAGAGAGAGAGAGAGAGAGAGAAAGAGAGAGAGTAACACAAATTCAAATAATAAATTATCCAGAGAAACATGTGAAAAATAAATTTCCATCCAAATTTTAATAGGTGGTCCATTCTCAATCTAGGTAAAGTCTATAGCACACTATTATTATTATTATTATTATTATTATATCAAATAATAGATTATCTAAAGAAACATGTACAAAAAGTAAAAATTCCATCCAAACTTTAATAGTTGGTCCATTCTCATTCTAGGTAAAGTTCATCGATAGATTATCCAGAGAAACATGGGGAAAAAATAAATTTTCCATCCAAACTCTAATAGTTGGTCCATTCTCATTCTAGGCAAAGTTCATCGTGCTATGACATGAATGAACGAAAACAAATAAACTCCAGTTATGTAATAAAGATACAATTGCTCTTCTAAAGATGTCATCCATTTTATTTATTCAAACAGTTTAGAAATGGATATGTACAGAATAGAAAAATTCATGACTTTATTATTTTGATACTTTTCTCTAATATTATAATGGGAGAGTTGGGGTTGTCATTTGTAGACAACCTGTGATCTGTAGACAGATAACCATCTAATCTCAACTATTCATTTTTAAGTGAGTTATATTAACCATTCATTTACTCAACTCTTGTTAGTTACCATAATATCCTCAAAATTTAAATTTATTTACGACATAATCTAATGCTATTGTCACGCCCCGCTTCCCAAAAGGAATACAGAATACCGTACGTGACTAAGCCTAGCAGATAATCTTTACTATCCATAAGCTGTACGGATCTGCTTGACTCATCACAACAATAAATATAAGAGTATACTCCAACCAATCAGGCATAAACAATCATAACTCAACAGCATTTATTGCAACAATAATAAATATCCCAACAAATACAAGATCTGAAACAAAAATAATAATCCTGTGATTACAAGCCCAAATACAAGTCTCAATATAGTTCACAAATATAAATAGTTCATCAAAATATTTTAAGCAAATGATTCCAATTTCGCAGCTCAAAACTTTTACTCACTAACTCCAATAGGCAATTGATCAGCAAAACCTACTCATATGGAAATTACAAGGAAAAATAGGAAAACAAGAAAACATAACGCTCGTTAGATGCAAGTCTGGGCCGCAAGCAGTACAAGTAAGGAAATGGGGGGAAAACTAACTAACAGGAAATACTAATATGGAGAAGCAGTAAATATAACAGTCTACAGATGGCAGTAAAGAGCAGAATAACAGTAACAGTAAGGATCAATGGTAACCAACAGTAACAGTGAATCAACAGTAACAGGTTGTGACAGTGTAAACAGTTATTCTTATGTCTAATGTTCATTACTAACTAGGTAGCACTACTTCATGCGTCCCAAATTATACCACATGGTAGCTATAGCAAACAATTTCTTTTTAAGACTTCGTAGTGGCACTTCTATAGGGCAATATATTCGGACAAATAGTAACAGTAACAGTAATAACAAAAAACGGTGTCATGGATCAAACCCTCATGCATCCAGAGATAAACAGTAGGTACCACAATAAACAGTGGGGAAAACGAGTTCCCTCTGAATATGCATTTCTATATTGTCCGCTACTCGATCTTTTCCCTTCAAAACCCCGGCTTGATTTCTTTTCATTATTAACAACAGGTGTGAACGAATACAACAGGCTAAAGACATGGCATGAACAAAGTATAAGTCTAAGATGAAGTAGTACTTACAACGGTTGATAAAAACAACTCATAATAGTCAAAACAACGAAACTTTCAGTTCTGAATAGCAAGACACTACTGTACCAAATCTGAGATTTCCGTTGCTACAGAATAGAAAACCTCGATCCGTCAGAAAATCTAAAAGCTAGACTCTCTATCGATTCTAGTACATTTATACCAGTCACGTATCAGCCACAGAAACATGGTTAAAAACAGCGTTTAATACATAAATCATGTTCAGCCAGAACATACAAAATCTTGTTTATAAGCATGAAAAGAGTTCAAAATCATCATAATAAAATCTGAAAAAATCGGAAAGATTCCCCAACATATCTAGTTTCAAAATGTAAAATATTATGAATATATATTACAGATAGTATGGTCAACAAAATTGGTAAAATAGAGTAATGCAACAAAATCTCAATTCTGAAAGTTCAAACATAGCAGTACCAAAACTGAGAAAATTCACAAAATATAATTAGAAATCCAGATCTGTCAAAAGGGTAGTAAAATAGACAAATCAGGCTATAGTTTATATTCATAAAGTTTTCATCAAAAACGAATAGAATCAGGTTGAAAACAAAATTGTTTACTAGAACAACACGCAGTTTGAAAATATTTCGATTGGTTTCAAAAGCATGAAAGGAGACATAAAAGTCAATAATTAATTCCAAAAAAATTAGGGATTGATCCCAATCATATCTAATCATACTCAGCAAAATATAGAGTTCAAATTCTACTTTTAATATCAGTTTTAAAATAAAATTCCTTACAAAATACATATAGTTCAGAATTTGGAATATGCGATACGATTGCAGTAAAACAGCAATAACTCATGCATCAAAAATCGGAATTCAGATCCGTCGAAAGTTCTGAAAACTAGAAAACAAATGCTACAATTTATGATCACAAATTTATTTATTTTACTGATGTTAATAGGGTCAAAATTACTGTACAAAATAGGGCAACAACAAAACAAAAGTTCTTTTATGCATTTTATCAAACAACTTAACTACAAACGGTCCAATAAATGTCATACAAAGCCTGGTATATGTGGGTTACTCAAATCAGCATGGCATGTGAATAAATGGTCTATAATGAGATCATATATCCAACAAACATCTATGTAACAGTCATCTATAACATACGGTGTGCCACAAACAACATACAGTCAAAGTGTCATCTAATCTAATTGTTTCATGCAACGGGTATCAACTATTGTAACTACTCATGGTCAAGAGATGATGTCAATGGTAACTAACAAATATGGGTCATCATGAGAGTACATACATTTTTATACTAGACTACTTACGGTATTAACTGAGTAGTATCCAATAGGAAGAAAAGAATCCAATAAGAGACAAATAGGCCATGAAATAGGTTTAAACAATAGACGAGATCAAAGACAAATTTGTAGATCAAATAAATGAGGATAAAAAGTTGAATCAATGCAAAATGAATCACAAGAGAGAGAAGAACAACACACGATGCAAAAGAAATTAAAATAAATACAACCAAAAATAAAGTAGGATAATCAAGAATTTATTAAATATAATTAAAAATACAAATATGAGCAATAAGGGTTACAACTATAATGCAAGAGTTGGGGTTGTGTAATTTGTAGGCAACCAACTATCTAATCTTAACAACTCATGTTTAAGTGGGTGTTACATTAACCATCAATTTACTCAACTGTAGTCAGTTACCATAATACCTCAAAGCTCAAATTTATTTACGACATAATTATTTATAAAAGTGTCACTCATGTAAAATAAAAATTAGTGCCACTAAGGGTAATTTGTAAAGAGTATGATAAGGATTTTGGATGGGTAAATGAAGGTCTCAGGTTCGAGGCCAAACTACGTCATAGTTTTTAATTTAAAAAATAATATTAGAATGTGCATTGCACGTTCAGATTACTTGTCAAATTAGAAAGCTCAAAAGTTATACTGGAACAAATATAATGACTTAATATCTAATTATAATGAGAAAGTTGGGGTTGTTTCATTTGTAGACAAACTGAAATTTATAGAGAATAAACAATCCAATCTCAACCATTCATTTATAATGGAAGTTATATTAACCATCCATTTAGTCAAATGTTGTCAGTTACCATAATACCCTCAATGTTCAAATTTATTTACAACATCACTATTTACAAAAGTGATACTCATATGAAAGGAAAGTTCGACCTACTAGGGATATTCATAAAGAGTATGGTACGAATTTGAGATGGGTAAAAGGAGTTATCAGGTTTGATACCAGACAACATCATAGTCTTTACTTATATACAAAAAATCTTGAGACATGTATTTAATTTAGATCTGGGAAAAAATATATTTTCTTGTTATTCATTGTTCTACTGTTTATCTATTTATATATACATTAGTTTCTTGAAGAAGGGGTACAAGTGATTGATCAGAAGATTAAGGAGATAAGGGATTTGAGGAAATCTATTCCTATAAATTAGGAAACAGAATATACAGCTCATACCATACCAAATATTTTAACACTCCCCCTCAAGTTGGCACATAGATATTGAATATGCCCAACTTGTCCACAAATTTCAAGAATAGCTGATTCGAAACTGCCTTGGTAAAAATATCTACGAGTTGGTCTTCTGATTTCACCTTAGACATCTTAATAATTTCTCATCTAATTTCTCCTTGATGAAGAATTTATCCACCTTTACATGCTTCGTCCTATCATGTTGGACTGGATTGGTGCAATATCACCTGCCGCTTGACTGTTACAATACACCTTAATAGGCTCAGTTGGACCACAACATAAATCTTGTAACAAAAGTTTAAGCCATAAAACTTCAGTTATACTTTGAGCTACTCCACGATACTCAGCCTCTGCACTAGAGCGTGCAACAACATTTTGCTTTTTGCTTCTCCATGTAACCAAATTTCCTCCAACAAAGGTAAAATATCCTGAAGTAGAGCGCATATTATCAACAGATCCTGCCCAATCGGCATCAGTAATGCCTCAACCTTCAAGTGACCATGTTTTGCAAACAAGACCCCTTTTCCTGTAGCAAACTTTATATATCTCAGTATTCTCATCACTATATTCATATGTTGTTCACGAGGTGCATACATAAATTGAATCACCACGCATAAGGGATATGAAAAATCTGGCCATGTATGTGTGAGATACATTAATCGTCCAACCAATCTCTGATATCTCTCCTTATCACACGACACCTGGTCAGGATCATTCCACTATTTCAATCTTTCTTCTAACGGTGTTTCAATAGGTTGACATGAAGACATTCATGTTTCCTTCAACAAATCAAGAGCATACTTTCTTTGAGACAGAAATATACCCTTTCTAGATCTAGAAACTTTGATACCAAGAAAATATCTCAGAGGGCCAACATCCTTCATTTCGAACTTTTGTGACATGTATCTCTTTAATGCCTTTCTCTCCTCATGATCATTTCCAGTTACTATCATATCATCTACATATATAATGAGAGCGGTAATCTTACCTTTTTTCCTTTTCAGGAACATGGTATGATCTAAATTACTCTGAAAATATCCGAATGTCCTCATTGATTTTGTAAATCTCCCAAACCAAGCTTTCGACGACTGCTTGGGACCATATAATACTTTCTTCAATGACACACTTTATTACTGTGTAGATCCATATAAACCTCTTCTGTCAATTCCCCATGCAAAAAGACATTCTTCACATCAAATTGCTCACCAGTCAAGGTATGCATCAAGTGATAGTAGAACTTGAACAGTGTTGAACTTTGCCACAGGTGCAAATATTTCATCATAATCAATTCCATAAGTTTGAGTGTATCCTTTAGCAACCAACCTAACCTTGTATCGCTTTATTGAACCATCGGACTTATACTTCACGTTATAAATCCATATGCATCCTACCGGCTTCTTTCTTGCTGGTAGTTCGACTATCTCCCAAGTCTCATTCTTCTTCAAGGACTTCATCTCCTCATCCATAGTTGCTTTCCACCTTGGGTTGCCTAAGGCTTTTTGCACACTGTGAGGAATAGATACATCAGATAATTGATTCACAAATGACTTATCTGATTCAGAAAATTGGTGAATGAATACATAATGACTCATGGGATACTTGACATTACTAGTGGGATCAGGCTCAAAAGTAGGTTTTGGGATACCTCTAGTAGTACGATTTGGGAGTTCTCTTCTTGGAGCTTCGGACAACGACGACGATTGGTTTTGGGGTTCTGACAATTCTGGTGGTGACGACACCAGTGATGGCATGGATCCCGATGGCTCTTCTTTGAGGAGGTTCGACACCGATTGCAATTCCTCGTGGATATCTTCTCTTTCAGCCAAATCTTCATTCGAGTGATCGTCACTACTTACCTCCACATTTTCACCTATTGTATCCAATTATTCACTCTGAATGGTAACCACTTTGGCATAAGCAAGAGTCTGAACTTCACTTCGGTACTCCCCCTGAAGTTCAACCTCAGAGGAAAAATACATTTCATCTTCATGGAATACAACAACTGTAGTCACAAACATCCTTTGAGTTGGTAGGTGATAGCACCGATACCCTTTCTTATCTTTGGCATATCCCACGAAAACACATCGTACAGCTCGAGGAGTTAACTTATTTCGCTCGTGTTGATGAAGATTGACAAATGCAACACACCTAAACACATGATGTGGCAGGTTGATGATTGTTGGTGCATTCACAGCTTCAGCTAATGCCTGAAATGGTGTGATGAAATTTAGAATACTAGAGGGAACTCGGTTGATTCAGTATGCAATAGAAGCAAGAGTTCCCCCCCCCCCCCCCCCCCAATACATGAGTGGCATATTGCCCTGAATAAGGGAAGCACGGACCATCTCGAGCAAGTGTGTGTTTTTTTCTTTCTGCAACCCCATTTTATTGAGGTGCATACGAGCATGTGGTCTGGTGAACAATTCCGTGTTCAACCAAATATTGTTGCAGATCTGAACTCAGGTACTCACCACCATTATCACTCCTAAGAACTTTAATCTACGCTTTATACTGCTTCATAACCCACTTGTAAAATTTCTGAAATAAACCACTAACTTCACTTTCAGACTTCATCAAACAAATTCAAGTCATATAAGTACAGTCATCAATAAATGTCAAAAACCATTTTGCTCCTAAAAAATTAGTGTTTTTAGATGGACCCCAAACATCTGAATGAATAATCATAAATGGGTGAGTGCTCTTATTTAGACTTGGAGGAAAAAGAGACACGGTGACTTTTTACTAGTTCACGCACATCACACCAAAAATTAGAAACATCCAACTTTGAAAATAAACTTGGAAATAATTTATTCAAACAACCAAAAAAAGCATGCCCTAGACGTCAATGCAATAGCCAAATATCTAATTTCTTCTTCTCCCCTCGAATTCTTCCACAGATAGAGCTTGAGTCGACGTGCTGGAACTTTCAGATTCTAAATTTAGGTAATAGAGCTTCCCATGTTTTCACGCCCCGCTTCCCAAAAGGAATACAAAATATGGTGCATGACTAAGCCCAGCGGATAGTTTTCACCATCCATAAGCTGTACGGATCTGCTTGACTCATCACAACACTAAATATAATAGTATACTCCAACCAAGCATGCATAAAAAATCATAACTCAACAGTATTTATTGCAAGAATAATAAATATTCCAACAAATACAAGATCTGAAACAAAATAATAATCCTGGAACTACAAGCCCAAATACAACTCAATACAGTTCACAAATATAAATAGTTCATCAAAAAATTTTAAGCAAATATTCCAATTGCGCAGCTCAAAACTTTTGCTAACTAAATCCAGTAGGCAATTGATCAACAAAACCTGCTCATATGGCAATTACAAGGAAAAATACAGGAAAACATAACACCTATTAGATGCAAGTCCGAGCCGCAAACAGTACAAGTAAGGAAATGGGGGAAAAAATAACTAAACAGGAGATACTAACACGGAAAAAGCAGTAAATATAACAGTCTACAGATGGCAGTAAGCAGCAGAATAACAGTCAAAGTATAACAGTGATAGTAAAGTCAGCAGTAACAGTAAATCAACAATAACAGTAAATCAATAGTAATAGTAATAGGGTGTGACAGTGAAACATTTGTTCTTATGTCTAATGTTTATTACTATCTAGGTAGCACTTCATGCGTCCCAAAATATACCACATGGTTGCTACAACATACAGTTTCGTTTTAAGATTTTGGAGTATAACTTCTATAGGGCATTATATTCAGACAAACAGTAACAGTAACATCAACATCAAACAGTGTCATGGATCATGCCCTCATGCATCTAGAGATAAACAATATGTACCACAGTAAACAGTGGGAAAAATGAGTTTCCTTCTGAATATGCATTTCTATATTGTCTACTACTAGATCTTTCCTTTAAAAACCCCGGCTTGATTAGTTTTCATTATTAATAAACAGTTGTGAACGAATACAAACATGCTAAAGACATGGCAAGAACAAAGGATAAGTCTAAGATGAATTAGGAAACACAAACGGGTGACAAAAACAAGCTATAACAGTCAAAACAACGAAACTTTCAGTTCTGGACAGCAAGACACTACTGTACCAAATCCGAGATTCCCTTTGCTAAAAAATAGCAAATCTAGATTCATCAGAGAATCCAGAAACTAGACTCTCTGCCGATTCCAGAACATATATATAAGTCCCATATCAGCCACAAAAATAGGGTTGAAAACAATGTTTAATACAGAAGTTATGTTCAGCCAGAAAATGCAAAATCTTGTTTATAAGCATGAAAAGAGTTTAAAATCATCATAATTAAATCTTAGAAAAATATTGGAGATTCCCTAACATATATAGTTTCAAAATGTAAAATATCATGAAATTATATTACAGATAGTATGGTCAACAAAATTGGAAAAACAGAGTAATGCAACAAAATCTCAATTCTGAAAGTTCAGACATAGCAATACCATAACTGAGAAAATTCACAAAATATAATTCGAAATCTAGATCCGTCAAAAGGGTAGCAAAATAGACAAATCAGGCTACAATTTATATTCATAAAGTTTTCATAAAAAACGAATAGAATCAACTAGGAAACAAAATTCTTTACTGAACAACACGCAGTTTGAAAATATTTCGATTGGTTTCAAAAGCATGAAAGGAGATATAAAAGTCAATAATTAATTCCACAAAAATTAAGGATTGATACTAGTCATATATAAACATACTCAGCAAAATGTAAAGTTCAAATTCTACTTTTAATATCAGTTTTAAAATAAAATTCCATACAGAATACATATAGTTCAGAATCTGGAATATACGATATGACTACAGTAAAACAGCAAACACTCATGCATCAAAAATTGGAATTCAGATCCGTCGAAAGTTCTGAAAATTAAAAAACAAAATCTACACTTCATGATCATAAACTTATTTATTTTACTGATGTTAACAGGGTCAAAATTACTGTACAAAATAGAGCAGCAAAACAAAACTAACAAGTAATCGGATAGATAAATTGGTTTAGATAATTAACCAAAAATAAAAGATTCAACATTTGGGTATCATATCAAAAATCATAGAATGAAATACATTTCAGGTTGAAAATCGATAATCAATTGAGAAGAATTAGTTGCAAGATACTAAGAATTTGAAATACGGAAAAATACATGAAAAAAATACGTATTAACGGGAACAGAGGTTACAGTGTATATGTCTCCAAGTGAGAGATTGTTGGGGTTTGTGGATCCAAATACACGATAATAAGGTCAAAGAAGACAAACGAGAAGAAGAGTTGAAAAATGAGCAAGCAGCTTAAAGCAGTATGTAGTTGCAGGCAGAGTTGCGGTCGACTGATCGAAGTTGCGGTCGATCGCACACTCAACCGACCGCATAGTTGACAGACCGACCGCACAGTCGATCACGCAGTCGACCGTCCCGCTCACTGTAGAAACCTTGTGCGCTTGAAGGAATGATCAGTGGACCGTGCAGTTGACCGTCCTACTCTCGGTTGGATCCCTGTACAGTTGAAGGCATGAACAGTCGACTGTCCAAAGTTGCGGTCGACCGGCGCAGCGCTGATTGATCAGTGGCTGAGATTAGAACTGATGAAAACTTATATATATTGTATTGTGTACGATTTTAGGGTTAATCTGAAAAGAAAAGAAAGTTCTATCAGTTTTCAGAGAGAGAGAGAGGGAGATATAGAGAGAAACCCTACACCTTGAGGGCGAGTTCTTGAGAGATTTGTAAACTTATTTTTCATGTTTCTAGTGAAAATAGCAGGAATGTCTCTGCGCGAGAAAGTAGTCATTGCATTGGGTGAACCTCGAAAATATCTCGTATGTTCTTGTGTGATTGCTTTTGATGCTTTTGTTCTCTTGCTTTTGATTCTATTGCCTTGCATCTTGTTGGTGAGTTATTCCGCACTTTGTACTCAACAATAGCGATGTTCTACAAACAGATTACGTCTGACTCGATCAAGATGGGGGAAGAAAGTAAATGCTGATTATATTGCGAGGGTTATATTACTTTTATACTACAAGATGCGGTTGACTCGAATTTTTTGGAGGCCCACAACTAATTGAATGGGTAATGTCCACAACTAAATGAATGGGTAATACAAAAGTAGTACAACTTTTGTAATGGAATTAACATTAGTCAACACTAAATGCTAATGTTCTATCTTCAAAAATAGCAAGATGGGTTAAATTGAACAGGCAGTTGGGTATTTTGCTCCTGGCTTATGAATTATGATACAATACAATCAAATAACACGTAGACGCATCAAATAATTTGATTCCCATTATACAAACATCTACAACCAACGAAATGTATACTTTCATATTGGTTTTGGTTGCACCTGCACAAGGTCGAAGACCTCCAACATCAACCACCGGACGTCGGGCTTCCCGTAGACAGTGTAGGCGAGGCCGTGGATGGCCTGTTGGACAGTAGTGGTGGATGGATTCCTTAGACACCGCACGCTGGCTGTGCTTGAACGATTCCTGGACCGACTCACCATAGACAATGTCGTGGTGGAGGTGCTCGTCTCTTAGGTATCGCCCGCAAAACTTGTTCATTAGAAGGCGGCGGTGCTTCACCTGCATCCACCTTTTGGGATCGAGGTGCTTCATGAGCAATTTCTCGGCCATCACAAGATCCAGATTAATTGGAACAATGATTAAAGCATAAGTTACTTCTACAACTACAATTTGCATACCTTTCCCTTCACTCAAAAGTGCGATCTTTTACGGATTCGTTTTGATATATCAGTTGAATAGGGGAGAGAGATTAGAGATAAGGAAAAAATTAGATTGGAATTGGTTTCGACGCCTCACGGTATTCAAACATTCTGGTCCAGATAACTGGTGTTATCTTAATGCAAAATGTGTTATGAGCTCTATAAGAGCATCTACAATCATTTTCTGAACACTCAAAATTTAGTATTTGAAATTCAAAAATGCCTTACTATCGTTCGCTATAAATGCATTTATAGCAAACAAAATGAATAGTGGATCGCTAAATCTAGTAGTCGGCTTTAGCGATTGCTACATATAGAAGACGGAGGATGATCTTCCGTCTCATTTTTTTTTAGAACGGACGAATGAAGATCATCCGTCTACCAAAATATAATCACGAAAATGCCACCATTTAATTACGAAAATACCATTTTGCTAAATTAAAAAACCCAAAAAAGGAGAGATGGATGAAGGTCATTTGTCCACCAAAATTTTCCAAAAAATATTTACGAAAACGCCATCCATTTATTTACGAAAATGTCATTTTACAATTAAAAAACAAACAAAAAAAGGGGGATGGATGAAGATCATCCGTTCGCCAAATTTTTTTCAAAAGATATTACGAAATGTCATCCATTTATATACAAAAATGCCATTTTACAAAAAAAAAACCAAAAAAAGAGGTGGGACGGATGAAGATCATCTGCCCACCAAAATTTTTAACAAAATATTTACGGAAATGCCATTGTGCAAATTTGGCAATAAACGATAATGACGTTCCCTTTGTGATTGCTATTTCCATTGCTAAATATGCTTTTTTTTAACCAAACGATAGTGTAACGTCCCGAATACCAAAATACGGTCATTTGGAGCTCAACAGGATCTACACTTCACTTCGTACAATTTTACAAGGAATTTTGAAACTTTTATTACAACATATTCTTCTACAACAACACGCAGTGAAAAAATAAATGAATTACAACATGGTAAATATACAATTGTAACAACTTTATCATTTAAGTAATCATCAACATCAAATTTATATTTATATCTTATTGTAAATTCCAAGTCTTACATATGAAACTGTGGGCACGTCAGTTGCTTACAACCGATGCAATATTATAAACAGTGATCCTTACCAGGCCATAATATAACGATTCTTTAATACTTTAACAACCACAAACTTAAATGTAAACAAAGTGTAAAAGAGTGGCTAACCTAAACATGTTAGTGTATGCAATGACTTAATGTCTAATGCAGATGTCTACGCTAGGATGACACTAATGCATACTTGTTCGGAGTCTATGCATCACATACTACATAGATCCGAGGGAAAGCACCTACGTAATCCACATTAAAGGGTTAGATCTCTCGCCATGAATTACTACTACGGTGACTAAGATAAGATTTATATGTTCTGGGAGTATTAGGCCCACGCCCCGATAATTCTGGAGATGAATCCCACACCACAGATGAGCTGGGGACACTCCCATTCACACCTCGATAATTCCGAGGAAACTATCTCACACCGCAAGCTATGACGCCTACATAGTCCTAAAACACCCTATAGGCGTTGCCTCGATCCCGATAATTCCAAAGATGAATCCCACACCGCAGATGAGCTGGGGATACTCCCAATCACACCTCGATAATTTCGGAGAAACTATCTTACACCGTAGACCAACTGAGGCCCTCATACCCATGTTTGCCCATACTCCATCACGTCCCTCCTTAGTGCATGTCCTTACGTTTTTAGTTTGTTTTAGAAGAAATCATCACAACCTAAAGCTAGCTTACCCTACCGAATTTAAACCAACACAAGAGACAGTCAACCCAACTGGCTACTTCTCAAGAGATGCTCAACCGACACTGGTTAGCTCTCAAATTCATATTAATAACAACTGCCGGTTTCTAAGGGTCTCGCCTAGCCTCTAGATTCCAACAACTATCTCGTTCTAGAGATCTACCATAAGTTATATTCAACCTCAAAATAATATTTCAATTTCTTTATTCACAATCTCTTTCTCAAATACATTTATTTATAATCTCATGACATGAAGTAACTCACTTCAACTTTCATTATCAATTTAATCACTTATAGCATTGTATACAACTCAAAGTATTCTTAATCAAAGATGAATAACTATAAAATCTTATCAAGAGGAATCCAATTGTATTTCAAATTTTATCTTCCTTTCATCAAACAAGATTCACATTTTTAATTAAAAATTTCAAATTCTTCAACACATTATTTAATGTAAATTCCACCTTCAATTTTCACAAAATACATCAAAATATTGTGGAAATATTTTATGAAGTCTAGATAATATTTTAGAGTAATAATAGGATTTTCCCTAAACTTTATTTATAGGGGAAATGTATGGCTATGATTTAATCTCACAACTCCAAATAACCAGCCACTACCCCACTCTCCCACTTCTCCCACTCTCCCACTACCCAAGCAAGGTCGGCTTATAGCTTCCAAGTGCATACACGTGCACGTGTAGTGCACAAGTGTACACCCTTCTCATTTTTATATTTATTTTTATACTTGTGTATCTACTAGTAGTTACATGACATGTGAAAGAATGTGTACAACTAATTGTAGGATTATCTTAGTGGGCTTTTCTTGTGGGCTTGGTCTATTTATTTAATTTATTCTAGTGGGCTTATAGTTTTCTATTAGGGCTATGAGTTCTAATTAAAAGTAGACAACTAAATGAGATAAAATAAAAGAAAGAAAATTATGCATAACTTTAAATAACTTTTAGAATGAGAAATAATGAGGTGAAATTGCACATGTATTTTGAAATTTTATGCGGGATGGTACAGATAGTGGATGCACTAATAGACCAAATATTAGGTATAACCGGAGATAGCGTAGAACCTCGACACAACTCCAATTATCCTAACTTTACTTCAACATTGAAACAGTGTCCTAGTATGCAAAAACCGGATGCGTGAAATCATGAATGATGTGGCCCCTCTCAGGAGCCCTTTGTTTCTTTAAAGAGCAAATACTTGCTGAAAATCAAGATACGTCATTTTAGTTGTATTACTTCTTAAGAATTTCCTTATACTGTAAAAGATTCTAGATTTTTCTTTTTTTATGCCAATTTCTAAAACTATTTGCAAAAAGATGATAATTACCAAACTAATTGCGCTCGTGCACTCAACAACTAAACTCGCCGTTCCCAACGGCGAGATTAGTTATTTCATGCTCGCCGTTGGGATCCGGCAGTGAGTAACCTGATTCAGAGAGATAACCTGGTAGCGTTCAGGGAGAATAAGGTAATTTAGTCCAGTGAGTTTAGTTCTAATTTTATTAGACACTCGTTGTTCCCAACAGCGAGTTCAGTTAAAAAAATTTCAAAAATGACTCGCCATTCCAAACAGCGAGGCTCTTTGTACTGTACTCAATTTTGGGAACGACGGCTGTGAACTTTTTCACATTTCACATAGTGAAAACTCGAAGTTTCCTCCCTAAGAAGAACTCGTTGTTCCCAACAACGAGAATGAAAGAGCTACACTCACTGATAGGTAGGGCGAGTTAACTGATAGTCAAATTTTAGACTTTGTGAATTCTCCAAAGAAGAATTCGCTGTTTCCAGCTGTGAGAAGGAAATAGCTAAACTCGATGTTGGGAATGGAGAGTTAACTGATAGTCAAATTTTAGACTTTGTGAATTTTCCAAAGAAGAACTCGCTGTACATTTCCAACAGCGAGAAGGAAAGAGCAAAAATTATTGTTGAGAACGGTGAGTTTACTGATAGTGATATTGTTAGACTTGGTGAACACTAAAAAAAACAAAGCTACAAACAACACCACAACTTGGTGAATCACAACTTAACAACAAACAATACAAACACCATAATTAATAACATCACAACTTCACAACAAACTTAACAAACATCACAACATAACTACATCAAACATTACAAACATAATTTGACAAAATTAACATACATAACCAAAAGTGAAAACTTTACAACTTTACAATTTAATGTAACGCCCCGTATCCCCGTTACAGGACATCCGTGACCTCACCAGAATCTTTTCCTTCAAATGTATCTTAACACAGTAAAATAACACGGAAATTTAAAAAAATTTATTGCCCAACAGAATTATTACATTAATAATTACAACCCTTATCTTGTTCTGAACAAGGAATACAATTTATATAAACTCATTACAACTGATTACAAATATCCAGATTCCACTTGTGAGACTATCGGCTGTCTTCCAGATCGAAAATTGATTGGTCACTGCCGAAATTCAACTGAGGGGTCTCTCTGCCACCCTGGGACTTGACCCTCGGCTTGAGCCTTTTGTTGTGTGACTCTGATGTTTCTGCGCCCGCTCAAATGGTAGGCATGTTCACTGTCGCTCCACTTGGATGCCCTGCTGGGTTGGCACACCTGCCCTCTCGACCGGTATCAAGTACCTACTAAGTGGGCACGTCAGTAATTCTACAGACGCAATGCTGATAAGAAAACATCGATCTCCATTTATCACACCCACAATTTATCTTGAATGGAAAAGAACGTGTATCCTGATTTCCTAGTGTTCATGTATGTCATGACCTAAGGTCTAATGCATAAAACAGAGTACACGACAGATGTACTTAATCTAATATCAGCAAGACTCTGGACACTCATGCATCCCATACTACATATGTCTCAGATTAAGCCGTTTCTCCAGTTTTAGGGATTCAAACCCTCGCCATGCAATGCATTCTACTATTGTACACTTCCTGTTCCTGATAGTACAACATGATTGAAAAGGTATAAAAAAGAATAATTTGGGGAGCTATCCCGTTATCACCAATAATAATTGCATCGGACCATCCTCAAAAGCTGTGACGAACTTACAGATATGCAGCAGCATATCCATTGCGCAGAAGATCCATTATGATCCGTTCGTGTCCACAACATAGAACATGACGGCCTCGAAGGTCTAAAACCCCCTATCCGCCAGGAAATCGACATCCTGTTCTTACCATGGTATTTCAGGAATCAACAGTGCAAGATACGCACAGCAACACGTATCCCTAATGACAGGAAGAGACAACCCCATAGTTATCACCAACTAGTGCCAACTCTTGAAATGAGTCGGATTATAGGGAATCACCCCTAACACCAATTCATTCTTCAAGAGAAACAGATAAAGAAAACCTAATCAATACAGTTTACTAAAAACATGTTGCTATCCAAAATCATACACGATGCCGAATAATCAAAGTCGAGTCTGACTGGTCTGTTAGAAGAACAATCATCACGGGAATCACCTCCACTGATTCCCAATACCTTCACAGGTCAGTGACCAAATAATCCCGGCCCGTGACCCTCAGCGAGTAGTCCAACGGTGTCCCAAGGATGCAATATAATTCAAAGAAGGTAAGCACATCTATAACCATCAATTCTTGACCATTGACAGACTCAGGCATCGAGACATCAAACACAAACTGACCAGAGCTATATCCCAATTCACTCATGTCCACCATGAGTACTAAGCACAGGAACTTGTCTAAGTTCCAAATGAAATGCTAAAAACATCTTTTTGAGACTCAATAGCTCATGATCACCACAATGCAGTATGCAGAGGGTTCCTTATCAATTGTCCGATGAAATAGTTCAAGAAATAGCAGTAGCTATAACTCATGCTATGCTCATCGAAATCCAACACAATCAGACTTTCTAGAAGGGTAGGGAGATCCACTGCAATCCCTTAGTGGATGACTCCCTCAAATCTTTAAAGAACTCAAGTCCCCGAGCTAACTTGAGCTCGAAGTCAAACTAAACAACAGGTTGCTAAACTTGTAATGCCCATAACTTCCAGCACACAAGTCAGAATTGCTTGATACTACCCATTCCGAAAAGCTAAGACCATAGTCTACAACATTCCGGTTAACCATTTTCTCAAATTCAATCATTTGGACACCATATAAGCCTCATATAATTCCAGCTGTATGTTCATTCATGCACTCGCTGCACCTTTCCAACATCATAAAAATTCCTCACTCATCGGAATTACTCGATTTTGGATTATATGAAAAGGTGGGAGTGTCTACTACAACTTCCTAGTTGAACATATTCTCAAATTCAATCATTAATGTCCTCGAAAACACCCAATTCCATCATGTGCGCAAAACAGGGGAAAAATTGATTCTTCAATAAACAAGGTCTTGACTAGACTGGATCTGCCCTAATCTTTGAAAAATCATAACTCTCAACCTAAAAACTGGAATTATGACTCCCTAATACAATTCTCTAGTTGGTCAAATTCCCAGATTCTTAACAAGTAATTCCAGAATTTCCCATCTTCGCAGACTAGTCAATTTGTACTCAGCTGAACCCAGTCCACTTTGAAATTCAATAACAAATCAACCTTAAGCCCAAAGCTCATGAAATTTGAGATTATTTGATATTATCAATCCAAACATATAACATTCCATTGCGTCCAAAATTTGTATTTAGATTCATATCACACAATGAGTTATGACTCCTCAAACAATGCACGAAATTTCAGCTGCTCTTTCTGCAGGGCATTTACTATCCCTTACTAAATAATTTTGAAACCTCATCAAACGACCTCTAAAAATTCTAAAATTTGAGAATCATAAAATAGAATCATACCCCAAGTTACTTCGAAAATTTCATAGTAATATCATAAACACACAAGGAGTTATGGTCATGTGAACTTCATTCAAAAAAAACAGTCAGCTCTGTTCTTTTAACCAGACCAGTCGTATTGTACAATTTCTTTGAGGTATCAAACAACCTAAGAAAATTATGAAATTTAATACTATAGTTTTAGACACATACAAGAGTGTCTAAAAAAATTCTAGCTCAAAATACCTAGCCAATTTTGAGTTAAAAAATCGGAAAGACACCACAATTTCACACAACAGCAGCTCCTTTGGCTGCTTACTGTCCGAAAATTAGGTTGTTGTTTGGGTTATCAAACGGACTCCAAATATTATGAAAAAAATCATGTAAGCCCTAGTTACATAGCTCAACAAGTCCTAAAAATTTTAATCCAAAATTCCCAACCATTTGAAAACTAGAAATTCTCAAACTCACCTACTTATACATGCTCTTAACAATTTCATGGAAGGATATCTTCTACCACATAAATTATTTTTTCTTAGCATGCTAACTTCCCATACAAGGAAAAAAGATTTCTTTTAGCTACTACCACATGCCAAAACTCACATACACACAAAAACTAAATTTTTAGAGTTAGAAGATCACCCACATATAGTTGCAAAAATCTCCTTGTAGCTTTGCTTGCTCCTTCCTCTTCAAGCTTGTACCCTTGCTCACTTGATCTTGTAGTAGCTTTTGCCAACAACTTCTCCTCTTCTACTACTCAAGACTCCACCCTTTTTCTTCTTCTCTTCCTTCTCTACCTTATTATTTTTTTTGAAGCAAAAATGAAACAAGAAGATGAGAAGAAGTGAGAAGATGAATGAAGGGGTTTTTATAGGAGATGGAGAGTTAGGGTTTTGGGGTGTTGGGAAAATGGGCCGGAAATGGTCAAGGGGAGAATGGAGGGTGGAGATGGAGTAGGGTGGAGTAGATGGAGATGTGTGGGTGAGGTGAGTGCCAACACACTCTTCTAGAAGATCTTGGAAGTTTCTTGGAAACTTCCTTAGAAACTTCTCATCTCTTGAAGTCAAACACACATATCACATGGTGAATTGTCTCCACCATTGGATCTTCATCAAGATTCAAGCCATGATCACATGATTCTAGGGTTCCTAATCCTAGGTTAGGTCATGGAACCCTAGGTCACCATACCCCAATTCTAACCCTAGTGCACAAATACAATCCACATTCAATTCAAGCACTAGCTTAATTGAAAATAACCAATATATATAATTTAAAATCTATAAAAATATAGGTTATATAGAAATTACAATTTTCTCTCGAAAATTGTCTGGTCAAAACAATCAGGACAAAACCACAGATTAATCGAGAGGATATTCCGAGTTTACCTCATCGGGTTCAGAACAGCTCTTATGTCTGAAATCTCTCAATTAAAACTGATAATTATTAAAAATATGTAATCGTGTGCAATACTCAGACGTGCATGGATTATTATCAAAAATATCCATATGCTATTTTACGGGGTATTACATTTAACAACATCACAACCGCATCAATAGAATCAACAGCTACAATTCCCTAACCCGGCGTGTACCTATCGGTCTTCTTACGATGTCGGTGCGTGACAACTTTGCGCTTCTTTGGAGTTGGGTTTTTTGTGTTACTTGGGGTATGAAAAACTCTTCGCCATGATGTAATCTTTGTCATTTAGAACCTTGCTCCTCATCTTGTGGTTGTATCTCTTCTTTGAGTTGTGTTGGCGCAGTGGGAGGAGGTGTATACCCACATTGACTTGACAAACATTGTTATTCCATAAATGTATCGAATGTGGGGCTCTCACCAACCGCATCAAGATATCATCTACACGGTGCTAGAATCTCGAGTGCGAACTCTTCCATTACATTGGTCACATCGGATGCGGTACGTCAAACAACGCTTTTTGTAATCTCCCATGCGTTCTCCGCTTATAAATTAGATAGTGTAATATATGAAAAAATTAAAGATAAATCGGTTATAAGAAGTGATACAACAATAAATGATAACCATGTGATATGAACTATAATTGATAACCATATAATAGTAACTATAAATGTGTCATATAGATATTAGACTTTCTTACCACGGCTGCCAATGTCGTCGCCTTTGGCTGGAACATGGGATATTGGGATGAGTGGCCGGGAGATGGTTCCCTCTGTCGCGTTTATCGGAAGTATCACTCGGGCGGGCGCAATGGTAGGAGATGCGATAATCAACCGCATAATCCTAGTACACCAAGCCATGCAGACGTCATGCATTCGTCCATCTTACAGAGGAATTCTGCAAATGATCATTTCGTTTCGACACTCTTTCCAAGACTAGACATAAGTACCATGATATCTAATTCAGTCGATATCGGGCAAATGACCCATCCCTATGATACCGTGCAAGGTAGTGTCCTATGTTCGTGCAGAAGATATATCTTGTTGAAGCCCGAATTGTTGGAGTACGCGATCTACATGAGGATGATCTACGATGGAGAAGTGGAGGTACAGTCGTCAACCATAGATTGCTATGTTCTGTACAACACACCGACAACTTCTCTAATCTCTCGTCAGTGTACGGTTCCCATGTAACACCCCGTAATTTCTATAAAAAAAAGATATAAAGTATATATATATATATATATATATATATATATATATATATATATATATATATATATATATATATATATATATATATATATATATATATATATATATATATATATAAAGTGGCTAAATGGAAAAATTGTAATCAAGTGTAGCTATGGGGGTCCCACAGGTTGTATCCCAGCAAGTGTTAGTGATGCATGTGGGGTGACGTCATCATGGCATCACCTGGGACCCACCCCGACTTCAGTTGAAGGCAGAGCTTCTCTGTTCTCTGGGCTGACGTGAAAAAAAAGCAGGGGGGCCAGCTTTAGGGGAGACTTTGCTATTACACAGGCAGAGAGAGAAAGAGGAGAGGTGATTGTATTAGTCCCATATCAGGAATTAAAATAAAATAATTAACTATAAATATAATAGCCTATGATCAAGAGTCTTCAATTCGGTTAGCCACTTTTTGAGAGGCAGCCTGTGGTGGGCAGTTGTACTATACTATAAATAATTTGTCCAATAAATTGTATAAATTGTCTGAGCTAGGGGCATGGGCGTTACATCCCAAACTATATATTCCGTTCGCAACTGATCGAGATTATCTCGATAATATGTGAGCTATGTATTAATATATATCTGTACTACTATACACATGGCATTGTACTCCACTTCCCCTTTCATCACTCCATTTCTTTATTTTTTTGTAAATATTCTTCTTCTTTCTTTTCTTTTCCAAGTATGCATCGGGAATTGGTGAACATATCTTATGTTTTGTAAAAGTGATCAATTAACAATGTGGATTAGAAACTGAAAGAAAATTTAAACACATCTTCAAATGTTTAAATAATACAGTATAGTATAACTCCAAAATGAGCAAGCACTAGCCTAATATGTATGAAGCCAACATCTTCCAAGCTAAATTAATAGTACATGTATTACACATGCTTTTTTCTGTCCTAAGTACATATTGAAGCAAGTGTTTTAAATATCACCCATTTCAACTGTTATACCGGTTGTTATATCGCTTTGGACAAGCTAACGTTATCGAAACCAATGTTGGAAATGTTATTCATCTAATATATCAATAGTTATATATAAAGTGGCTAAATGGCAAAATTGTAATTAAGTGTAGCTATGGGGGGCCCACAGGTTGTATCCCAGCAGGTGTTAGTGATGCATGTGGGGTGACGTCATCATGGCGTCACCTGGGACCCACCCCGACTTCAGTTGAAGGCAGAGCTTCTCTGTTCTCTGGGCTGACGTGAAAAAAAAGCAGGGGGGCCACCTTTAGGGGAGACTTTGCTATTACACGCGCAGAGAGAGAAAGAGGAGAGGTGATTGTATTAGTCCCATATCAGGAATTAAAATAAAATAATTAACTATAAATATAATAGCCTATGATCAAGAGTCTTCAATTCGGTTAGCCACCTTTTGAGAGGCAGCCTGTGGTGGGCAGTTGTACTATACTATAAATAATTTGTCCAATAAATTGTATAAATTGTCTGAGCTAGGGGCATGGGCGTTACATCCCAAACTATATATTCCGTTCGCAACTGATCGAGATTATCTCGATAATATGTGAGCTATGTATTAATATATATCTGTACTACTATACACATGGCATTGTACTCCACTTCCCCTTTCATCACTCCATTTCTTTATTTTTTTGTAAATATTCTTCTTCTTTCTTTTCTTTTCCAAGTATGCATCGGGAATTGGTGAACATATCTTATGTTTTGTAAAAGTGATCAATTAACAATGTGGATTAGAAATTGAAAGAAAATTTAAACACATCTTCAAATGTTTAAATAATACAGTATAGTATAACTCCAAAATGAGCAAGCACTAGCCTAATATGTATGAAGCCAACATCTTCCAAGCTAAATTAATAGTACATGTATTACACATGCTTTTTTCTGTCCTAAGTACATATTGAAACAAGTGTTTTAAATATCACCCATTTCAACTGTTATACCGGTTGTTATATCGCTTTGGACAAGCTAACGTTATCGAAACCATTGTTGGAAATGTTATTCATCTAATATATCAATAGTTATCTGAAATGTACATGTGTGTAATAAAAGTAAAAATGTCATAGACCTTTGAGTTAGGGTTCAAACTCAAACCCGAACCCTAACTTATCATATAAAAAGAGAGTTGAAAAAAATAGCTAAAATACATTTTCGTCTTTCATCCTTATCGCTTCCTCTCTCAAAAGTTTAGCACACCATCACTCATCTCTTTATTATTTATTGTGTAACACAGAGGAAGTGTGGTCCTAGGCACTACAAAACGCACAGGCTATAGCGATGCGTTTACAAGGCTATAACAACATTTGTTGGCGTCGTTATAGCCCATAACGGCGCTTCTGAATTTGCCGCCGAAAACGTCGTTACAGCATGCGTCGTTATAACTATATGGGCTATCACGGCGTTTACCGACGCCGCCGCTATAGGGTGTCCACCTATAATGGCGTTGCCAAACCGCCGTTACAGGAGCATTTCCGTTTCAAAGTTTTTGAAAAAAATCGAGCAATGGCGGCGTTTGCCAAGCGCCGGGATTGCTTCACTGAATAATAGCTAGCATTGGTACCCTACAGCGGCGCTTGTCTAGCACCGCAATAGTGGGTACTCAAAAGCCGTAGCATCTATTATGGCGTTTCTTGGTAAGCGCCGCGATAGGTCTCCTTTTTTTGGCATTTCTTTATAAAATTTTGAATTGAAAAAACCAGTAATTAATCGCATATTACAAATACATGTAATCATATTAAATTTAAATGCTTAAATTTTAAAATCAATAATAAAATCTTAATCAAGAACCAAAAGTCACACATCACAAAAAACAACTCAATAGAAAACAAAATATGTAACACATATAAACTGTCATACAACGAGTGTCAAATATATATGTTGTACAACACTTAGTTATTACAAAACATAGATATAATTCCTACAAAACATTTTAAAAAAAGTCCAAATTCGACAAACTACAGCAGGGGAGTCTCCTGATGTGCCCCGCTGTTGCTTCCATTTCCATCGTTATTTTGCCCTTGTGTATGTGCGTGACTGAAAACCGATGGAATACGTTGGCCCTGTAGAAAAAACATAA
This sequence comes from Hemerocallis citrina, assembly GCA_017893485.1. Taxonomy (NCBI): domain Eukaryota; kingdom Viridiplantae; phylum Streptophyta; class Magnoliopsida; order Asparagales; family Asphodelaceae; genus Hemerocallis; species Hemerocallis citrina. The sequence continues at coordinate 186,494,179 of CM030368.1, read as the reverse complement.
ATGTTTCATCATCAATTTGTCAAACAAAAGAAGTAGTTGTTATTAGGGACTTGGATGGTGCAAAAGAGAGGCTTAATAAAGAAAATGGATGATTAATAAAGCAATTCATAAAATTAATACAAAAAAATCTGAAGTATATCAATAAGAAACAAAGTTAATTATAAGATTGCAGTACACTAAACATTGAAACAAGAAAAGCACTTTTAAGCTTAAGTGAAATTTTGATAGTTGTCAAGTCGTTATACTTATCATATATCATTTTCCTAGAATACCATATCGTATATCTTATCCTATTGTAAGAAAAATCAATGCGTGTCCAAAATTTAAAATCAAGTAATGATCAGTATATGTGTCATAATTTATCAGAGTATTGGTAAATCTAAGACTTAAGAGAGGCATTAGGATATATTCATTTCATGTGAAGTCACTTATACATAGAACAACTGAGCATATACTTATATTACATTGTTTCACAATCCTTCATTCCTGAGAACATAAACTAAATTAAAAGGCCTTCTAATGTGTTGATCATGTACTAGTATGATCATCTAAAATATGAGGTAAACCAATTCATGAACACAGTCTTGAGATCAAATACTCTACAATAAAAAACAGCCCATTCAACCAACCATCTGTTTCATTTCATATAGTTATATCTTAATTAATTATAGTCAGGCAAGTAGGTATCAGAAATTCAATTCTCTGTTCTCAACGAATTCTTTATTGTTTTTCCGATTGAGACATTGGACAACATATAACAAGAAAACTATCAAATAAAAACATTCTTATAATTATAATAATATGATATTTGCAATGTAAAAAATGGGAACCATACTAACTGCTTTTGCCAGCCAAAATCAAGCTCGTAAACCCCCCCGCTTAATCAAAATGCAAGGATTTTTAAAATTTTGGTTTCATTTTCATTTTTGAAAAATAACCTGGAAAGGGTTCATGTGAGAGTGTGTCAAATTTGAATAGGAAGCAAAGTCTGTACACAACATCAAACATATGCTTTAGGCCGTGCATCTTGCTATAGCCTTTAAATGACACTTGTGAACTAAACCGAACATAAGAGTTATCTTATTTAAGAGTACAATGAAGCTGTACTACTACAAGAAGTGCATGATATGTACATTACACTACTATTGGTGCAAACACATGTAGAAACTGATCCTATATCAAAAACAACTTACTTACAATAATAGGTAAAGAAAACCTATCACAAAATATGAGAATAAGGTTGTTGGATACGTTGCAGGTCACAAGCCCCTAATATCATCCAATTATTCTATGCACATTTTATATTGGTACTTTTAATGTAACAACTACTACTTCATCCTTCCTAAGATCAGAATCTAAATGAAAAATAGTCCCGCAAATGAGACCTTCATCCTTCCTCAGTTAACAAAAATTTAGGAAAATCTGTTCGACAATATCATGGCATGCAATTTTCACTTTCTTTATGGTCAAAGATAGTGCTCCAATTTGTTCATAAAGCCCTGAACAATAATATAAATGCCTCCCTAAGATGATTTCGCTAGCCGTCAAACAAAATTTGACAAAAAGATTACACATTCGGATAAGAAGGTTAATAACCAAAATAAACCTAAGAACGTTAGTCTGAAGTGGTCGATTTCTAAGTGGCATTTCAGAATAGGTATTCATGAGAATATTATTCCTACATCCTATATAATTTCAATCTGTACAATACTAACATTGACACTTATTTAATTTAAATTAGTTAAAAGTGGGTATTTAGTTGTAGAATACTAACCAGTGCTTGAGTTGGAATTCCTTGTGACTGTTGCCCAATTAACGTCGCCATTTGAGCCATTTGAGCCTCCAGACGTGCCACTGTTGCCTTCAGCTGATCAACATCGTCCTGTGTGCTCAGCACAACATGGACAAGCATAGCATCCTTTCGTGCTATAACCAGATAAGCTTGCATATATATGCAGGAAAATCATTTACTGTCCAAGTCAACGCAACTCGGAGACGAAAACTTTCTTTAGATGTTGCATCATAAGCTGTAACACTCTCCCACAATTGGGATAATTCATCAATCAACGGCTGCAGATACACATCTATATCATTTCCTGGGCTTTTTGGTCTAGGAATAATCATGGACAAAATGAATAATGATTGTTTCATGCACAACCAAGGGGGAAGATTATATGGAATTAATACAACGGGACGTATGCTGTAGGTGCTACTCATTTGCCTAAATGGGTTAAAACCATCACTGGCCAATCCTAGTCTCACATTCCGAGGATCTTCAGCAAAATTGGGATATCTTTCGTCAAAATTTTGTCCAAAATGCAGAATCAGCTGGGTACCTAAGAATCCCATCCTTCTTGCGACCTTCTGCATGCCATCTCATATCAGAAGATGTTTTAGAGGACATGAACAATCTTTGTAGTCGAAGGAATCAAAGGAAAGTAACGCAGTGTTTTTGCATGCTTCTTTCTCCTAACTGTTGAAACTGCCTCATCTGTTTGCTCATCTTCTCTTGGCGTTTGTACCCATTTTGAAGTACCGCATACTTCACATTCTTCGAGAGTCTTCTTATCCCCTCCAAATAACATATAATCATATGGGCATGCTAGTATCTTCTCGTACCCTAAATTAAAATACTTGAGAATTTTTTTTGTGGCATGAGATGAATTTGGGATTTGGATTTCAGGAAAAGCTTCATTCAATAATTCAAGAAGCAAGTTGAAGGACTTGGCAGACCATCCATTTAGACATTTAATCTGAAATAGTCTAACAATAAATGAAAACTTTGAAAACTGAGTGCAATCACGATCTAAGAGAGTATTTGCATCTTTCAACAACTTATTAAAGGCTTCAAATTCTTTATTAATTTCTTCACCATGCATTTCTTCTCCCACCCCACCACCACGAATAAATGTTTCTGCTGACTCATTGCAAACTTGGTTAATTAGATTGTTTGTGTGGATTGGAAAGTTATGAAATCTCATACCATCTCACACTAAAGAGTGCATCTCATCGACAACACTTGGCTAACTTGTAAATAAAGATGCGTCTTCACGTACAACTGTACCATTAGAATCTGACTGAGTAGAATCTCCATGACAAAAACAATTTGTATACCCCGGTAAAAAAACCATTGCAAATCGCATGTGTCTCAACTACGTCACATGTTCTCAAATCACAATTTGAACACTGAACACATGGACACAAAATTAAGTTCGGGTCAGGAGAATTCCTCTTTGCATAGTTAATAAAATCTTTCATGCCATCCTGATACTCCTTGGACAATCGTGACTTATTAATCCAATGTTTGTTCATTTTCGAAAATATGATTCAATCTAAAAATTAAAATTCATAAATTAAAATGCATATTGCTTTTAGACTATTTCTTCCAACAAAATATTTATACTACAAATTCATAAATATTTACTCTATATATTTTGATAACCTCTGGTGCCAAGTTAGATTTATTATGTTAGAACATCAATGTAATACTTTAACAGGTTGGAACTGCCAAGAATGAAAGTGCTAACACATTTTCCTATGGTTTTTTACAAGTATGCAATCATCTCCTATATCACATAACGAATCTTTTACTTGGACCATTCATATATTTATTAATCTGTTAATGCCATAATCAGAGTAAGAGAAAGAAAGAAATACATAAGCAATTTTAGTGTACTTCAGCTAAGAGCTACGGATAACAAAATTAGCAATTTCTACAAATCATCTGAGAAGCAAGATTATGTATAAAAAAATGTCCAGCATGAAGGAAGGATAACATTAATAAAATCTTTTAGTGCAATATTACCAAGTGACGGATCATTAGTTGATGTTTCTTAATCAGAGTAAGAGAGCAATGAGCTTGCATCTGCATCCACTGACAGTACATTACGCTTATGGGATGTCAAGGATAATTGCCAGGTATAATTATGTGTTCCTAGTTAACATAACCAAGCCAACTATTTCTTAATCAATTCTGCAAGAATGAGTTATCTGGTCAAACAGACAGTGCTGGGCATTCACAATTTGTGGTCTGGGGACATGGTCCTTTATATCGCTTAATGGAGAAGTAAAAATTTTAGGTAATGGATGTAATGCCCCTGCCCCTAGCTCAGACAATTTATACAATTTATAAGCCAAATTAGATACTATGTAGTACAACTGCCCACCACAGGCTGCCTCTCAAAAGATGGTTAACCGATTAGGTGACTCTTGATCATAGGCTATTATATTTATATATTATTTAATTATGTGCTCTTACCGATTTAATTATGTGCTCTTACCGATATGGGATTAAATCCCATACATCTCCCATGTTTCAATTTTCCGTGAGAGACCTCAGGTGGGCCCCCATAGCCAAGTGAAGCCACGTCACACATAGATTTCAAATAGCACAGCACAAGTGCTACACACCCCCCTTCAGAAATCAGCGTTCTCGTTGAACACAGGGCATGCACAATCTAGTGCAGGATCTCCTTTCTAGCCGATGTGGAGTGGAGTACCCTGATTCTACTAGCTGCACTGCACCCTGATTCTGCGGGTGGTCCACTATTTCAGGCAGCCACCTCGTTCCCTCTCAGGCATACCCAACGTACGTCTACTAGGTCCATCTCAGTCATACATCTCGACCACTCTTACCCACACTTGGTATCGAAAGTCGGCTCTGATACCATTTGTAATGCCCCTGCCCCTAGCTCAGACAATTTATACAATTTATAAGACAAATTAGATACTATGTAGTACAACTGCCCACCACAGACTGCCTCTCAGAAGGTGGTTAACCAGATTGGTGACTCTTGATCATAGGCTTTATTATTTATTTATTATTATATTCTAGTCATTTATCGATATGGGATTAATCCCATACACTAATTCCCATTCTCTCTCCGTGTGAACAGTACAACATCTCTCAAGTGGCGGGCCCCCACTATATTTGAAGCCACGTCAGCCAAGAGAAGACCAAAGAACCTCTGGTTGTTTCCTTCATACCGTGGCCCCCCACCACCATTTAATACTATATTCATTTCATTTACTTCCATACACATATTTACCATTTTTATGCCATTCATCATTTATACCAAACAGCACACTTTACCAACATATATTATCATATATATTTTTTTTTTAATTTTTTTTTGAAAACTACGGGGTGTTACAGACCCCCCCTTCAGAAATCAGCGTCCTCACTGAGCACGGGCATGCACAATCTAGTGCAGGATCTCCTTTCTAGCCGATGTGGAGTGGAGTACCCTGATTCTGCTTGCTGCACCGTACCTTGATTCTGCGGGTGGTCCACTATTTTAGACCGCCACCTCGCTCCCTCTCAGGCATACCCGACGTACATCTGCTAGCTCCATCTCAGGCATACATCTCGCCCACTCTTACCCACACTCGGTATCGAAAGTCAGCTCTGATATCATTTGTAACGCCCCTGCCCCTAGCTCAGACAATTTATACAATTTATAAGACAAATTAGATACTATGTAGTACAATTGCCTACCACAGGCTGCCTCTCAAAAGGTGGTTAACCGATTAGGTGACTCTTGATCATAGGCTATTATATTTATATATTATTTAATTACGTGCTCTTACCGATATGGGATTAAATCCCATACCTCTCCTCTGTTTCAATTTTTCGAGAGACCTCAGGTGGGCCCCCATAGCCAAGTGAAGCCATGTCACACATGGATTTCAAACAGCACAAGTGCTATTTCCTTCATTTCCTCCACGTGTGGGGCCCCCCACCTACCATTTCACATTTCAATTTAAATTACAACATACTAGTATTATACACGTGTTGTGCACGTGGGGAAAAGTTTTTTTTGGGGGGGGGATGGGGTGGGGGAATGAAAAGGAAAAAAAAATTCTACCAGCACGTGCGTTGCACGGGTTGGGATATGGACAAATTAATTCTCCCATTATAGTAGTAGAGATTATATCCATGCATATATTAATACAAATAGCCACTATATATCATACATATATATTTTATAACTTTGGAAACTACGGGGTGTTACAATGGATGTGTAGTTGTTAAAGTTTTAGGTACATTGGATGTTCAATAGCCTATTCGTATCCTATGCATGTTATCTAACTTTTACATTAAGGTCAAAATTCTATTATTTCAATATGAAGATGTGATACCTTTTTATCAAATAAAAGATTCCCAGAAAACTTAAGTGTTCATGTGCGTTTAGTTAATGCAGCATGTGGAACCATGGTTAGGTTATGAGGGGTGAGATATATAACTAATAAAAGAATATGTACAAGTGATGGAAGTGCATATTTATGTGTGCTGAACAATAATATAACACTGAAGAAGTCTAAACAATGGTAAAACTCTAATTGATGCATGTTTAATTTGATAGCCATAATGTAACTAGTAATTTCTTCATGAGCAAAATTAACATATATATTCTAGAAACTAGTATTATACTAGAGCTATTTATAGTTATTTTGATCCCTTGCTACATTTATTTCTCTTGCTATATTTTGAACCTAAAATTTTAATGTGTGAGAGACTTCGCCTTCTGGTTCTGGTTCCTAAATATTTTCAGCTGTTGTGATGTTAATAGCTGAACATAGGCCACATCTGTGCCACACTTTTGGGTTACAATTTTACAGAAATTACTCTGATTTCTCGTATTCTTTTTTGACCAAACTGATTTCTCTTATTAATTTTGCTAACTATAAGTATTTTCATCAGGTGAGGACCTTCAAAGGTCACACGAATGAGAACTTTGTCGGTCTTACGGTCAATAACGAGTATATTACTTCTGGGAGTGAAACAAATGAAGTTTTTGTGTATCACAAGGTAAAAATTTCAACTCTTCAACATCATTTAACCCCTGGCTGATCTGTTTGGATCATCTTTCAACACACACACACACACACACACACACACACACACACACACACGCAAAAACAACTGTTTTACCCCATTTGATAAACTCAACGTCCGTGCTGATTGCAGGCTATATCTAAACCTGCAGCATGGCATAGATATGGTTCTTCTGATATGGATGACACTGAAGACGAATCTGGATCGTATTTCATCAGTGCTGTATGCTGGAAGAGCGATAGTCCAACGATGCTCACAGCCAACAGTCAGGGAACTATTAAAGTTCTTGACTATAATTGACGAACTATAGCAAATTAGATTCTCCCTCGTCTTTCTCTGTATATATGTGCTCTTAAATTGTAGTCTGCCTTATAAATATTCTTGGGTTGTATAAGTTACCGTAGGCTTTGTATGGCTGTTATTATTATACTAACTAGAGTACAATATCCTTCTCAGGTTGTTATTATTATACTAAATTTGTAGACTACTGTATATACCTGTATGTGTATATATACATATATAATTAGTTATATCAGAGTAAGTTTACTGATGCATTTAAAAGACCAAATCTACTTATCAATCATCAGGGAACTAGTTATGGTTTGGATTAAGAAATAGGTTGCTAAGGTTTGAGTTGGGTATCAGTTCTTCCAAACTGCAGATTACCACTACTGCACTGTTGTGCATGTGCACATTCATCTTCACTTATTCATCCAGTGTCTAAGTAGTTTCTTTGTGACTGCTTATGGACCATCTTTTATATAGACACATATGCTTCCATTTCGATAAAAGATCAGCTTATATATATATATATATATATATATATATATATATATATATATATAGCTCATCTTTTACAACCTACAGACCAATTGCTATGCTTACTGCATATACTTAGATTCTTATAAAGATCACTTTCCTATAACCTGCATATTGTTTATAGTTAAATTCCTATATCCTGCATAGAGTTCAAACTTCTATAACTGCATATATATATTATATCAGTAAAGAGACTATATGCATATCTTGTGTTTTTTTTTACTTCAACTCAGTGAAGAGGGAATTTTATATATATGCTCATATTTTTTTCAAATCAGCGAAAAGGGGTTTCTTCTACATCTACTAAAACCCGCATATGCCTCAATTCAATAAAAGAGATTCTTCTACATTTTCTACATCTGCATATGATACATTTTAGTTAAAGATCATCATTATATCTGTATATGTTTCATTTCCAATTAAAGGGCTTCCTTTCACATCCTGCATACACTCCTATTTCAGTAAAGAAAATTATAAACACATATGTTTCAACTCAATAAGAGAGATTTTCTATATATATCATAGGTATATATATACATATACTACTCTTCAGTAAAAAGGTTTATACTTGTATTAGATATGTAAACACATCAGTGTAAGGTCTTCCTATATATATACCTTATATATATAACTGCATATGTTCATTTTCTATATATTTCTGCATATGTTCATTTTCTATATATATATGCATATGGTTCAATTTTTTTTTACAACCTGCATTTACTTCAAAAAAAACTATTGTCCCATAACTGCATATATTTCAACTCCCATAACTTGCATATAGATCATCTTTTATATAACTTGCATAATGCTTAATTTTCAACAAAGGGCGTCTTCTTTGTAATCTACTTATGTTTCACTTCACATCAGTAAAGGGATTTTTATATGTCTATCATATATATATACATCTATATACTTCACTAAAAAGGTTTCTCGATATCAGATAGATACACATATGCGTATTTCATATCAGTAAAAAGGGAGGTTTTCTATATATGTTCAACTCAGTTAAGAGGTTTATATATACACCTATGCACACTTCTTTTCAATAAGATGACCTCCTATCTATATATATACTTATATACAAACATTATGAATGAGTGAATTTCTGTGAGTAAATTAACACTGTTATAAAGTGACTAAAATGAAAGATTTATTTTGTGTTGATGGTTAAGTTGTGAGTCTCTAGAGGGTGTACCCAGTTTTTGCTAGTTCAAGCCTCGACCAAAAAATCAATCTTATAAGAATTTTTACTCAAGTATAAATTTTAAAAAACTCAACCTGCACATGAAAATAATGAAGAATTCTTCTTCGAACCTGATTTTCCTCTCAAGTTTCATTATGTGTGATTGTTAAATTCAAACACAAGTTATTTTATCATCTTAGTTTATGTATTCATCAAACCCAATTGAAAATAATCACGAAATTCACAAAACTTCATTTGACCGAGAGGAGGAAAAACATGTATAGTGCAATCCATGTTCAAATCATGAACAATAATGAAACTAAGGACATCTAGAAGAATTCATACCACAAACCACTCAACAATAGTTGAAGAGCGCAGACAATGGCAAGGGCGGCGACGATGGATAAGGGCAGTCGAAGGAGGTGCGGCGAGGAGCAGCGAAGGAGGAGCGGCGAGGGTGGTGCGGTGCGAGGGAGGTGAGGCGATGAGTGGTGGGGGGAGAGACAGTCGTGGTTGGGTCGTCAGTGGTGGCGGGGAGAGCGGATTTAGGTGAGGTCGTCAATGGTGAGCGGGATTATTTGGGAAGTAGAGCGGCGATCGAGCGGGATTATTTGGGAATTAGAGCGGCGAACGAGGGGTTAGGTTAAAAAAATTGGGGAAAATAAAAAAGGGGGGTGGGGGTTTAGAGCGAGGTAAATTCCAGAACATTATTTACCCTACCCTACAACGGCGCGTTTACATAACCGCCGCAATAGGTGATTAAAAAAAAACCAGCGACTGTGCGACATAGAGCTCTGTCCTGGCGTTTATATTAAAAATGCCGCTACTGCTTGAGCCTATAGCGGCGTTGTTGTCCAATGCCGTTACAGAGAGTGTGTTTTTTATAAAATAAAATTATTCTATACCTATAGCGGCGTGTTGTTGAAACGCCGGGAAAGATATGCCGCTAGAGGCCTAGCAGCTTGTAGTGAGGGTTTTCATTTATTGAACATGTGAAAGAAGAGATTACTTACTGTCTCTAAGGACATAACTGGGGGCTTGTAATTATATTATAGTTTGGAGAGAGATGAGAAAAACTAAAACTAATTATGATAGAAACATGACAAAGAATATGTCATATTTATCCAGATCCTATTGACCCTTTCTCTTCAAAATTACAAATTTGATTTTATGTGCACTATATCCTTTATGAGTGTAAATACAAAAAGAATAAAAAATTAGCATTCCCAAATTTAGCAAATGATAATTTAAAATATTACTTTAAAGTAGCATAAGCAGATTGCTATATGGAGTGAGCAGAGATACCTTTTAACTTATCTTCAAGTTTTTTTTTGAAAAACTCATGTCCTTGTATTCAAATCTTTAATATGTAGATTTTTTTTTATGTATTATATTTCATGTAGGCAATTATATATTTTGGTTATAACTATTATTACTTGCATTAGGTTATTCGTATTTGTAATATATAATGTGTAAAGTTCATCTAAAGCACAATTATAATGCATATTTTCATCCTATATGTTAACCTAATATTGTTTAAATATCACCGATATTCGGTTTTCGATATAAAAGTTTGTCTTCCGATATGATACTGATATATGATATTTAAAACATTGATTGTAACTACAATCAAATGCCTCATGCTCAGTAATAATTCAATTCTCTATGTGTGCTTAGTATCATGACAAATAAAAGCACAAATAATGCATGTGTACATAAAGTTTAATTATCTCTACTACTAAAGGCCTTAGTCTAATTTGTCCATCTACCAATCCGTACAACGCACGTGCATAACTATTGTAAATGAGGTTTTAGATCAAATTCAGACTACGTCTGAATTTTTACTTTTAAAAAATATATATTTATTAAGACGTGCATCGCACGTGTAAACTACCAGTTATTATAACTAGAAAAGAGTGTGTAAAGTCAACCCACATTTTAAAGTGTGTAAAGTGACTGAAGTTTTTAAGTAACGAACTTGGTGCAACTTCAAAGACCCACATTTTAAGGTGTGTGAAGCGTCTGAAGTCTTCAAGCATTAAATTTATATTGAAGTTTATAGTTATTCTTTTTTTTTCTTTTTAAGTAGACACAATATGAGAGAGGGAGGATACAAAAGGGACATAAAAATTTCTGGAAATAATTAGGAAAAGGAAACAAGTGAGATTATACACGGTAGGCAGCAACATCTTGCCAACCAAGCTGTCTGCCTTCAAACTCAGCTGAAACAAAATCGACATCTTCTAGTTGTCGTCTTAATTTTGGCTGGCTGCTCTCGTCCTCTGGGTCCATTCCAAATGCCTCGAAGAGAACACGATAGACTTCAGGCATTCCAAAGCACAGATATATTGCTCCAAATAATGCCCAAAATACAGATCTGATGACACAGCACAGAAATGAATAACTTAATCAGAATCTGTACGTGGAAAAAATATAATTAGAAGCTCTGTAGGAAAAGACACGCTTATACGGGACATACCATTATATACTAATATCTGATAAAATTATTGCTTCAGAAATCATAATAAGCAACTGTTATGATTATATATAAATGGTAATACATAGTATCATGAAGTAAATGCAAAACCTCCATCACACATGTCTCATATAAATCCATAATAGACTTGACATCAATATTATCAGAAATATAAACATAAATCCCGCAACCCTTCTACAACTTCAAAGTTTTGGTGCAGTGGCAGGTTCAACTCACACGGTATTAGAGTTACATAGGTTCAATTTCAGTGGAAACATATTAAACACGGATTAAAAAACTAGTAATTGGCCCGCAGAAGGATGTTCAGTTTACATGGAATTATTAGATTATAAATATAAGTCTATTAGATATAAATCTCATTATCCTCACTGCAACCTTGGAGACATGGAGCATTGACAAACTCAATTCACAGATATAAAGCCTAAATCCAATATATATGTTTCAAGTTGAAAGACCATATAATACTACAAATTAATTCCACAAATAACAGACCTAATATATTAAGCATGAAAATTGAGTTATGCTTCCTTGTTAAAAGGGCAAGGGTATATTCTAGTTTGCCAATCCTATAATTTCTTCTTAAAGTTGTTAGAACTTAGAAGATACAACTGAGAATAGGAATCTATCACGATGTCTGATTCTGGCAAATAATATGGCACCTCCATGGCAAGAAGAAGAAATGGCTTCTGGTAAAAGCTGAAAATAAGTACAGGGGTCAGAAGATTTAAACAAAACCTCCAAAATTTGTGGTACAACTGATGCAGGCAGAGAACGGGGCAGTTACAAAAAGCAGTGAAATTTTAAAGAACAGATGAATAAGTGAGAAGCAATGCCAATAAAAATTTCAATTGATGATCCATCGAAAAAATACTACCATTTACAAGTTAAAGCCCTTTCATTGGCCTAAATATAATGAATTACGTTAAATTCTTAAATATGTTTTAGAATATCTAACTATCAAATTGGTTACTGCAATATGAAAGAGAATATGGAAGGTGGAGGGAGTTTCTGGGGTGGATAGTTATTTTGATAGAGTTTGAATTTCAATTTAGAGTTTTGAAATCCAAAATATATTTGGAAGGTGATGAACGTGTGCGGGGGCTTTCATTTGGGCTCTAGGTCGCGATTAAGAGTGTAACCTCTGTTTCCGTGAATACACATTTTCTGAATATTTTCTGTATTTCGATTAATTATAAATCTGTTTTGATTTTTATTTTCATTTTGAATTTTCTATTAAAATCTTTTCTAATCAAAAATTATGTTTATTTCGAATAATGATGCATTTTAACTTTACTTTCCATTTTATAATTGATCGACTATTTACATTTTAGCCAAATCAAAGAATATTTGGATTGACTTTAATAATTTGTTAAAACCAATTCCTATTTCGTTATATAACCTTATTACTATTATTTTCATTATTATTATTATTATTGAATTATTTACATGAATGTGTTGAATCCAAGTTATATTCCGTCATGTATTATTATTATTATCAATATTGTTATTATTATTATTATTATTATTATTATTATTATTATTATTAATTTTGTAAAGCCCATTGATTTTAATATATCTTGTATTATTATTTAATAATATGAAGCCCATCATTTAAAGCCCAATTTTATATTCATTTGATTTATATTATTTATTAATATATAACCAGAGTCCAACCCAAGCTCATCTTCTATTCAATTCTAATTGGATCCCAAACCCAAACTCTTTAACTCAATTCTCCTACTAATCTGCTTTTGACCAGATCAACGGTCAACTGCAGATCTCCCGTATCTCCTGATTCTTCTCTTACTTCTCCCACTCTCCTCTATAACAGCCAATCATCCCACTAATCACTCTCCCTATTAATTAATCAATTAATCACCATATAAACCTCACTCCCCGACTCTCTCTCCCTCTGTTTCGCTCTTCGAAAACAGAGCTTCCTCCCCATCGCTATTCCGACTGCCTCTTCGTCTTCCCCTTCGACGGAACCCCGACGTCTTCAGCATCGACCTCCTCCTCCGCTCACAACCTCCCGACCGTCGACCGCTGGAGCACCAGCCTCGGCCTGTTCCTCCGCAACCCTGAGCGCCCATTCATCTTCCTCGTCGCCTCACCCCAAGTTCCTACATCCTCCTCATCGTCTCATCTTCACCCTCACATCCTTGCCGACGCCTCCCGTCATCGCCACCGCCCTACCTCATCGTTCTCCTGCTCGTGACTCCGGCTTCCATCCCTTGTCGCGAAGCCCGCTCGCCTCCTCGTCTGCCACAACTCGAACCATCGCTTTTCGCTCACCTCCTCGCCTCCCACCACCCGTGGCTGAGTCCCCAGTCACCGCCCTAACCTCCGCCAGTGCCACCCACCGTCGGAGCCTCGTTGCCCTCACCTTGCACCAGCCGTCGACCTCCTCCTCCGCTGTTAGGGATTAGCATCTTATCAGATTGATGGAGGATGAGTTCAATTGCTTAGGTGCTATTGTGGGTGTAGGTGCAGTTCATTAGATGTGGGTAATAAAGATGGTATATGTGAATATGGATGTATCAGGTTTGTACGTGCGTAGCGCACTAGTTTTTCATATATCTTTTAGGCAGGAAAATGTTATGTTTGGTTTGGCGCCATGGCGCAGTGGTGTTGTATGTAATCAGCAAGTGTTTTCTTTTTTGTTGTAACAGAATTGTAGCTGCCTTTAAATAGGCCAGTAAGTGAATGAGAAAGATCAAGAATTAGGTGTTCATCATCTTCCCCAAATTTCTTCTCTCCTATCTCCTGTAATCGCCATTAATGGGTAGATCAAAGCAGCAGGTGGTTGGAGCTCTTAACACGGTGGTATCAGAGCCGATGAGCGACGATACCGATGCTACGGATGTCGGGAGCACATCGTCGGTCGAGTTGGATGTTCAAGAGCTTAAATCCACGATGTCCAAGCTAGCTGAAACAGTGGCATTGCTGACGTCATTACCAGGAGCAGTGGCGACATTAACGGAGCAAGTTAATGAGATGATGCTGATGAATCGCACTACAATCCCAAATCGAGGTAATCCATCCCTTTGTCAATCAATTCTTAATAGAGGAGTGTAAATTCCCTATTTTGTATATTCCGTCGATAGATCAAGAAGTGAACATATGAGTTTTCCATGGGTGCCTTTCAAAAATGGAGTTTCCTATGTTTCAAGAAGGGGATCCAACTGAGTGGGTTTGTGGAGCCAAACAATTCCTAGATTTCTATGAGATAGAAGATTCTCAGAAGTTGAGATTCACAGCCTTGAATCTGAAGGGAAGGGCTTCTCAGTGGTATAGGAGGCACATTAAGAACAGAGGAGGTACTATTAATTGGAAGGAGTTTGTAGGTGAACTCATAACCAGGTTTGGACCATCAGAGTTTCAGGATTATGAAGGAATCCTTACCAAGCTGAGCCAAAAAGGAGATATTGAGAATTACATATAAGAATTTGATCGCTTGTCCAATTTTGTTGAAGATTGGACCAAAAGGCATTTTCTTAGTACTTTCATTAGTGGATTAAGAGACGAAATCCGTTGGGATGTGAAGACGCAGCGTCCCAGTACTGTTAATGAAGCAATGGGATTGGCTAGAGGATATGAAGAGAAGCTACAATGTGCAAGGAAGTACACTAAACCACCACTCACTTCAAAAACCATACCTCCACCTGTATCTCATTTCCCAATCCATACATCTGCACCAAAGAATAATGAGCCTTCACAAACAACTATTTCAACTACCTTTATTCCTAAGAGACTAACTCTCCCTGAACTTAGAGAAAGAAAACCAAAGGGGCTTTGTTTTAACTGTGATGAACAATATGAGAAGGGCTATAGATGTAAATCCCAAAAGTTTTATTTCTTGGAAATGTTTGATGAGGAAGGGGGTGAGGAATCTGATAGAGAAGGGGAAGAAGTAATAGCAACTGGAATGAGTATGGAGGGTAGTTTGATGGGAATTTCATTCCATGCCTTGACAAGGTCATCTTGTTACCCCCATACACTGAGGGTGAAGGGATTTACTAATGGAAGGGAAGTTAATATCCTAATTGATACTGGATCCACACATAACTACATTGATCCTTGTACTGCTAGCAAGGCTGGATTGCACATTTTACCTGAACCTAAGTATAAGGTTAAGGTGGCCAGTGGAGAAGTGATGCTAAGTGAAGGCAAAATTGAGAATGCTACTTTCACTGTACAAAGGGTGCACTTGTCAGCTGAGTTGCTCATTTTTTCATTGGGACCAGCTCAGATGGTGTTAGGAGTTCATTGGTTAAGGTCCTTAGGCAGAGTCACTATGGATTTTTCTTGCTTGACCATGGAGTTTTACATTCAAGGAGTGAAGAGGGTTCTGCAAGGACATACTGAAGGAAACCTGAGCTTATTGAGGCTGAGGAATTACCCAAGACACTAGAGTATTCCAACCAGGTCTATATGCTACATTTGCAGTATAATGAGGCCCAAGGCAAACAACAAACCCTAGAATCAAAGGATGGTAATTCATCTAAGATTAAGTCAATAGTTCCTCATCAGATCAAGCAACTTTTGGACCAATTCCCTGAAGTGTTTGCTTCTCAAATTGTGATGCCACCTCAGAAAAGTATAGATCATCAAATCCCTTTGGTTGAAGTAGCACAACCAGTATGCATTAGGCCTTATAAACAACCCTATTATCACAAGAATGAGATAGAAAAGCAGGTTAATGAAATGTTGGACACAGGATTTATTCATAACAGTAGTAGCTCTTATGCTTCTCCTGTGATCCTTGTTAAGAAGGCAGATGGAAGTTGGCAGTTGTGTGTGGATTATAGGGCTCTCAATTCTCAAACAATCAAGGTAAAGTTTCCAATTCCTATGATTGATGAACTACTAGATGATCTACATGGAGCCAAGTTATTTTCAAAAATTGACTTAAGGTCGGGTTAACATCAAATAAGAGTAAGTGAACATGATGTACATAAGACAGCATTTAGAACTCATCAAGGGCACTGTGAGTTTTTGGTCATGCCATTTGGGCTCACTAATGCCCCGACTACTTTCTAAAGTTTAATGAATGATATCTTTAAGGATTACTTGCGCAAATTTGTTTCGGTGTTCTTCGATGACATACTTGTCTATAGCAGTGACTTGGAGAGCCATACACACCATTTAAAGCTAACCTTGGAGGTGTTGAGGAAGCATCAGCTAGTTGCTAAAGAAAGCAAGTGTAGCTTTGCAAGGGAGTCAGTTGGTTACTTAGGTCATATCATCAGTTCTCAAGGCATTGCTGTGGATCCTGAGAAAATTGCTTCTGTGGTTGATTGGCCCGATCCCAATACAATTAAACAGTTAAGGGGGTTTTTGGGACTAACGAGATATTATAGGAAATTTGTGCAGGGATATGGCAGTATAGCTGCACCTCTCACTCATCTTTTGAAGAAGAGTTGCTTCAAGTGGACCCTGTTAGCTACTGAAGCTTTCAATAAGCTCAAGAAAGCCATGAATTCCACTGCAGTGTTGCGGTTACCTGATTTCTCTAAAGATTTTGTGGTAGAAAATGATGCTTCAAATGTTGGAATTGGAGCAGTGTTAATGCAAGAACAACAACCTATAGCATTTATGAGCCAAGGATTAAAAGGAAGAGCTCTTTCTTTGTCTACATATGAAAAAAAGGTTTTGGCTATTCTCTTAGCTATAAAACATTGGCGGCAGTATCTCTTAGGCAGGTTTTTTGTGATTAGAACAGATAAAAAAAGTATCAAGTATATACTGAGCAGTGCATTAATACTGAGATTCAAGAGAAATGGCTATGGAAATTGTTGGGGTTCAATTTCATTGTGGAGTACAAAAAGGAGAAAGATAATACTGCAGTTGATGGGTTGTCTAGAAGGGAAGAAGGTTAAGCTACTCAGTACATAATTTCTCTAATAGTGCCTCAATGGGTAGAGAAGATACAGGATATGGTTGCAACTGACCTATATTTCCAGTCTTCGGCAGGGAAAGTATCAGGGAGTGAGTTATCTCCAAATGAATATAAACTGCAAGGAGGCATTTGGTATTATAAAGGGGGAATCCTGCTAAGTCCTGACTCTGAGTTGAGGAGAGTGGTGTTTTTGGAGGCTCACACAACTAATGAAGGTGGTCATGCTGGGTTTCACAAGACTCTTCACAGGGTCAAGAGGTTTTTCAATTGGTAGGGAATTAGAAGGGATATCAAAAAGTTTGTTGGTGAATGTTTGGTGTGCCAAAGGAGTAAGGGGGAGACTGTGTTGCCTGCAGGTCTGCTAACTCCACTGCCTATCCCTGAGTTAGTTTGGAGTGACATCTTTATGGATTTCATTGAAGCCCTTCCGAAGAGTATGGGTAAATAGTGATTTATGTGGTGGTTGATAGGCTAACCAGGTATGCTCATTTCATGAGTATGGCACATCCATACACTGCACAGGGAGTAGCACAACTATTTGTAAATCATGTCTACAAACTCCATGGTATGCCTACCAGTATCATAAGTGATAGGGATCCTGTGTTCTTGAGTGCTTTTTGGAGAGAATTCTTTAAACTACGAGGCAGCCACTTAAAATACTCTACCGCTTACCACCCACAAACTGACGGCCAGACAGAAATTATGAACAAATCATTGGAGATGTATTTGAGATGTATGTGTAGTCAACAACCTAGAGATTGGGTTAAATGGTTGAGTTGGGTCGAATTTTGGTATAACACCAATTGGCACTCAACTACTAGTCATTCCTTTTGAGGCTGTTTATGGCCGAAGACCTCCTTGCCCTTCCATATATATCCCTGATACTGCGGTTGTGCAATCGGTGGAGGATGCTTTGAGCTCTAGGGATGTGATTCTTAAGCTACTCAAAGATAATATCAAATCTGCTTAAGAGAGAATGCAACATTTTTACAATAAGAAGAGGTCTGATAAAGAGTTTGCAGTAGGAGATTTAGTGTTTTTGAAATTACAACCTTATAGACAATCGTCATTGAAGGGTTCAATACCCCAGAAACTTTCTTCAAAGTTTTTTGGCCGATATAGAGTACTGGAAAGGATTGGGAAAGTAGCCTATATGCTGGAGTTGCCTGCTAATGCCTGCATACACCCTGTGTTCCATGTTTCCAAATTGAATAGGTGTTATGGAGATCAAGTTTCAGCTATAACTGAGGAGCTTCCATACTATTTGGAAACACCCAAGGCAAGAGAGCCTGAGATGGTATTGGATAGGCGTCTATTCCAAAAAAATAATAAGGTGGGTATTCAATTGTTGATACAATGGAAGGGGTCTGCAACTGATGATGCCGAATGGATTGATATTGATGAGTTTTGGGAGCAATATCCCAATTTTGAACTTGAGACAAGTTTGGTCTAAGGGAGGGCGAGTTGTTAGGGATTAGCATCTTATCAGATTGATGGAGGATGGGTTCAATTGCTTAGGTGCTATTGTGGGTGTAGCTGCAGCTCATTAGATGTGGGTAATAAAGATGGTATCTGTGAATATGGTTGTATCAGGTTTTTACGTGCATAGTGCACTAGTTTTTCATATATCTTTTAGGTGGGAAAATGTTATGTTTGGTTTGGCACCACGGCGCAGTGGTGTGGTATGTAATTTGCACGTGTTTTCTTTTTGGTTGTAATAGAATTGTAACTGCCTTTAAATAGGCTAGTAAGTGAATGAGAAAGATCAAGAATTAAGTGTTCATCGTCTTCCCCAAATTTCTTCTCTCCTATCTCCCGTAATCGCCATTAATGGGTAGATCAAAGCAGCAGGTGGTCGGAGCTTTTAACAACCGCTGCCCTGTGCTTCCGTCGACTCAGCCCTCGATAACCACACCCTCGACAGATCTCCGACGCCGCCAGCATTACCATCCCGCAATCGCCCCTCCGCTGTGTTCCCCTTGCCATTGCCGCCGAAACCTAACCGCCCTCGTCTCCTTCACCCCGTCAACTGAGCGCCGCCGCTCCGCCTCTGACCACATTGCTTCCCTATCGTTGCTACACTCCCTGTCCTCCTCCTCGGCTACGCCCAGCACCACCCGAGCACCCTCGCCTTCCTCCACCACTCGACCAACCCCCTGCCGTTAGCCAAAGCCAGCAACCCCGTTCATCAACATCTAAGCCTGATGTTGCACTTGATCAGGATTCGATCTTAACCCTTTGATCTTCTTGATCCTTGAATCTTAGCCGTCGATGCTTTGATCATCTTGATCCCAATCAACTTGATCATTTTGATTGACGGTTCGGATCAAGATCGTCCGTTCATATCATATCGTCGTTCAACATCGGGATCATCATCATCTTTGGCATCAATCTCATTGCTATTTTGTTGTCCCGGTCGTTGGGATTGACCGTTGTCGTCGGGATTCTCATCCCGTTAATCCTTACATTCGGATAATTGTCATTCAAATGCAAGTCTACTTGAACTCACTCGTTATTCTAGTTCAAGATTATTGATCTCCGCAAGTAATTCTCTTTCAATTATCATATTGTTATATTGCATACCTTCCGTTGAGTATATTGAGGGTTTACACGAGCTAACCCGAGGTATTCTTGACTTCGTGCCAATATTCTTTGATTCAAACCCAAGCTTGTATGTGCACATGACATGAATAATTTGACTAGAAACTTGCATATAGGAAATGTATGGTGCTTTGAATGCATAATGATCGATTGTGATTTAAGACTTGAATCGTAACATGATAAATCTTGCTTAGTGTACTGTATAAATACATGTTAAATTCTGCATATTAATGTTAGTGCATTCCATGATATAGGAGCATGTAGATTGTTCATTATGAAGATTGCATATGATTACATTTCATCATTTCCTGCTGCCTGTGTTATGTTGTACTGAGATTTCAACCCTGTACTATTAAAATCGGCTAGAACCATATAAAAAGAAATTGTAGCTTGATGAATTTAGTTTCTAAAACATCTTACGATCTAGATTCCAATTCGTGAGCTGTTAGATATCACACGTTTTGTCACTGCTGACTGTGTATTTCCAGATTCGCCGTTTAGTGAAACATCGACACAACTTCTATTGAAACACAATATTAACAGTAGAATAATGACATGAAATTCCTTAGGTAATTAATAGACATGCTTAGGGTTCACTTTCTAAATTTTATAGATTTTTATGTTGAATTTACACATTGATTTCACACTTAGAGATTTGACTATAAGCTGCTGCCAGAACCCTTAATCTGTAAAGAGTTGAGTAATCGACTTAGCTATAGTCAGAATCAATTGAAACTTAATACATAAGTTTTAGCCCTATGTGTCTATTTTTCAGAACATCTGATGGAATAGAATTCCGATATATAATCTGCAAGATATTAGACTTTTAATACTGCTAGGTCTGCTTTTCCAGATTCACAACTATATGTGTATCACCATGCATTATTAATTAAAAGAACATGTTAACAGTAAAATAAAAATATAAAATTAATTTGGCTGAGACTAGACATGTATAGGAATCATCCTGAAATTTTTAAGATTTAATTGATGAGTTTTCTGACCTGAATCGTACATGTGAATACAATCTATAACCTGCTGCCTGAACATAAAAGCTGAAAAGAATAAGGATTCGAACCTAGTTACTATAACATTTGTATGTCGTATGTATATTTGCTGGAACAGGCAGAGAGTCTAGTTTCTAGAATCTCTGACGGATCCATATTTGCCTTCTTGTAGTAGCAGGAATGTTCACTTCTGTACAGCAATATCTTGCTGTCCAGAATGTGCGCTTTCGTAGTATTGCATGTAAATGTGTTAACCTTGCATATAGTGAATGAGAATCAAATCTATATCATGCATCGCATCATTTTGCTGCATCCTTGTCATCACCTTGACACTCTTATACACATTTTCATGATCATGATTGACATAATAAAATATTAACAAGCCAGGGTAATAAGGGTTGACTTAGTAGTGGATAATCTCAAAAACTGTACTCGATAAAGGCCTTATCGTTATATTGTATTGTCATGGAATGAGAAGTATCGATTTTAAATTATTGATTGTAAATTATTATTATTGATGCCGAGTACACGCTCTGTAGATCCCACCACTATAGTCTAAACGAACACTGGTTGTATGCATCGAGCCTGTGGTATGGAACGCAGTAGTACGTGCATTAGTTAGGCTAAATACTAATAGACTAGATTGACCCTTGCATCCTCGATCGTGACTATGGACATTGACATTGTTTATCGATTATTGTTATTGAAAGTTGCATTATTAAATCTAGACTTTTCATCAGTCCCTATTATTGCTTTTGATTTTGTGCTAGCTTTATATTCCTTGATGTACCATGTTCCTTTACTCTTTGCTTTTCACTACTTGCTGTCTGTACTTGCTCCAACAGACATTTTTCCCCAACTCTAGATGATCAAACTACATGTGTACAAGGAGAATGCCTGAAGGTCTTGGTGAGCAATTCTTCTAGGATGGAAGCTGGAGCATTGCCTACAATAAATTATTTCTTGCATGTTTATTTCGTACTTGCATTATTACTTTGTTGAACTTTCTATTCCAGGCATGTTGTCCCGAAGTTGTTTAATTCCAATTGTTGGTTGTTACTTTGGACTATTGCATATTTTATCATAGTATCTTTGTCTATGTGATTATGGTTTTCCTGCGTGGTTGTGATTATTCTTTTCATGTTGTTGAGTTAAGATTGGTACAGCTTATGGATGATGTTAATATCATTCGCCGGGCCTTCGTCACGGACTTGTATTCCCATATTTTGGGAAGCGGGACGTGACAAAGAGTTCAGATTGAGTTGCTTAATTTTGTCCTTCATTGAACGATCGTTGGTGATGGTGCTAATCCTCACCGTTGCGGTGTACGATTTTGTCAATATCGTTAGGATGATGTTCGATTCGTCAATATGGTGGAGGATGTACAAGCTGTGACAGTTGTGATAGATGTGCAAGCCGACGCTGAAATGGTAGATGTACGAGTCATCGCTACTTTGGGAGTTTGAGCGAGGTTGTTGCTGTGGAGAGAGTGGTGTGAGTCGTTGGTAGTCTGCTGATGGCCAATTCGTCACAGAGACGGTGTTCGAGATAGTCATCAGCGATGTCGCGAACGGTAGAGAAGTGATAAGTCGTCACTAGATGGGCAGAGTGGCAGGTCATTATCAGAATTATGATTAGGCAAGTCATCTCCGATATGTTGTTCTGATTAGGTGTCACCGAATCGGATAGAGAAGTCATTTCTGGAGTCGTGTTCATGTTAGGCGTCGCTTGAAGGTGCATGGGCAAGTTGAAACTATGGTTGGTGCTCGATGAGTCGGTATCTGATTGATCAATAGGAAATTTGCATGTGTCACATCTGATAGGTGGGAGAACAGATTACAGATATCATTGTCTAAAAGTTTAGGTAGGGGAGGGACTAGTTAATGTTGTAGGCTTAACTGTGTAATTGTTTTCTGTTATTCCGTTCTAGGAACAGATAGATTTTATATATTTGTAATACTTGTTTCGTTAATAATTTATTAATGAAGCGGTGACGCGGTCACCTTTTTATCAAAAAAAAATATGAAAGAGAATATCCATCACATTTATTTCCCAATAAAGAAAATCATAAAGAATATAATTAAGGAATGATAAGTTCCATGCTAGTTTGTTCCATCTCTGTCAGGCATTTGTGATATGCATCAATTTTTGTTTAGCCATGGTAATAGCTTTCTTATCTAAGAACTATCCTAATGATCAAAATGCACAGATTCATCAAGACACCCATACATATCACGGAAAGTTATTTGAGTAGAAGTATTCTTCCAATTTAAAAAGTTTATACAGAAGAACATATCACCACCCTGTGTGATTCCTTTGGCCAACGAGTGTGCAATCAATAAGAAAAATTTGGGGGGAAAAATAAGAATGTTAAGATGTCTTTTCTTAATTAAAAAGAATCATAAAAGAAAAGGTGATCTCACCTAAATGTATTGATGAGACAATCTCAATTGCTCTACCAAAGGAAATGTGGTCATAGACGGATTAAGCTGAGATGGGGCTGATGATCAATAGAAGGCTAAGGATTATTCAGTAGGGAGAGATTCATAGTCATTTCTAAGAATGAAAACTAGGAGATTCTAGAAAATCTTAGTCACTTAGTTTAATGTTGGATCTTGCCCTTACAATATTTATAATGAATGCTGATGGTAAATAATTGGGACTAGTCCAGTTCTTTGGCATGTATTTTCTTTTTCTTTTTCTTTTTCTTTTTCCTTTAATGAAACCATCGACATTCAAGACGAGAATCTACTGATGTTCCAATATCAGGAAATTCCATGTGCATTTTTTAGGGTAGTATTATCAGTTTATAGCAAACAGAATAATCTCTCTTTCATTTGATTAGCCGGGCAAAGGATACCGTGAAGGTTAGCTAAGGGTAACATACTTCTTGGTTAAGAGTCAAAACACGCCTCACCCTAGATAAGGACTTAAAATGCAATTACATGGATAAAACATTTGGAACTGATATAGCCAAAATTTTAATCAAACTTCTGCTTGTAAAGATGAATTCACATACATAATTTTTACATGATAAAGAATATAGCTCAGTATCTTTTCTTTCATGCATGTGGTTATGAATATCACTATTGTAGGGTTATATGATTAGAAAGAAACAAATTTATTTATTTTTTATTTTATTTATAGAGCAATTTCTGGTTTATTCACAAATATTGATATTGTGCATCAACAAGGTCCATATTGCATAGTAATTAAGTTTATGCACAAAGAACACATTCATAGTCTATAATAGAACTGGACATTCTATTTGGCAGACTGTAGCACAACAAGTGAGAGGGTCGACTCGAACTTGTTGTGCGAGTTCGTTTAGTACGAATTGATAGAACAAAGAATGATTACACTTATAAATAACCACAAGACAGTGTTATTGTTAACGACAATATAAACATGACCTCTAAATCCTGAGCATGTAGTGAACTCATTTTGTAATATCGTGCATTTTGATAAATCAAAGAGTGAGGTCTTCTAGACCAATACCTCGATGCATTGGATGTGTCTTATTAGAAATATGAGAACATGTATTTGTAATACGGAATCCTATCTCTAAAAAGAGAAGATATTCCCTTGTTCATTTAACAAAGGTTATAATCTGACAATAAAATTCCATGGGTATATTTTATAGAAAAAATATTTTATAATATATAAAATTTTATTTTGTAAAAAATAAAATTTAGAGTCATTGTCAAATTGTATAAAAGGTTAAATGTGATAACAAGGTTTAAGTTACAAATTGACCCATAGATGTGGTATCACGAATTCTAAGGGGGCATTTGTTAATATCGATAAAGGAGGGGTATCTTGTAGAACTATATTGTGACATGGGTCTAATAATAATATAGATTTTAGTTGAGGTGCAAAATACAAATACATAGTGGACAGTATTGTAATTTTATCCCAACTAGAATTTCCTAAAGTTCCTAACCCTAGGCTTTCATCTCCTCTATAAATATGAGAGCAAGGGTAAATGCTCAGGATTTAGAGGTCATGTTTATATTGCCTTTAACGATAACACTGTCTTATGGTTATTTACAAGTGTAATCATTTTTTTGTTCCATCAATTCGTACTAAACGAACTAGCACAAAAAGTTCAAGTCGACCCTCTCACTTTTTGTGCTACAGTCTGCCAAATAGAATGCACAGTTCTATTATCGACTGTGAATGTGTTCTTTGCTCATAGACTTAATTACTATGCAATATAGACCTTGTTGATGCACAATATCAATATTTGTGAATAAACCAAAAATTGCTCTATAAATAAAATAAAAAATAACTTTATTTATTTCTGTCTAATCATATAACCCTACAATGTTGGGATTTTGTCCTTCCTTATTTTCAAGATCACAATGATCTAATATTTAATCTATTCTCAAATAAAATAAAAAGAATAGAAATCAATAAATATTACCTTCAAGCTTTGATTTCTTGTTTCTTTTTCTCCTTCAATTCTAACTCTAGTTCTTCCTCTCCTTTTCTTCTATATCCTGGTGGGAGGCACAAGAGAGATAGCTAGGTTTTATCCTTGCTCTCATATTTATAGAGGAGATGAAAGCCTAGGGTTAGGAACTTTAGGAAATCCTAGTTGGGATAAAATTACAATTTTGTCCACTATGTATTTGTATTTTGGTCTCCAACTAAAATCTACATTATTATTAGACCCTGTCACAATATAGTTCTACAAGACACCCCTCCTTTACCGATATTCACAAATGCACCATTGGAATTCGTGATACCACCTCCATGGGTCAATTTGTAACTTAAACTTTATTTTCACATTTAACCTTTTATACAATCTGACAATGACTCTTAAATTTATTTTTTTACAAAATAAAATTTTGTATATAATAAAATATTTTTTTCTGTAAAATATACCCATGGGATTTTATTGTCAGATTATAACCTTCGTTAAATGAACAAGGGAATATCTTCTTTTTTTATAGATAGGATTCCGTATTACAAATACATGTTCTCATATTTGTAGTAAGACACATCCAATGCATCGAGGTATTGGTCTAGAAGACCTCACTCTTTGATTTATCAAAATGCGCGATATTAAAAAAAATGAGTTCACTATATGCTCAGTATTTAGAGGTCATGTTTATATTGCCTTTAACGATAACACTGTCTTGTGGTTATTTACAAATGTAATCATTCTTTATTCCATCAATTCGTACTAAACGAACTAGCACAACAAGTTCGAGACAACCCTCTCACTTGTTGGGCTACATTCTGCCAAATAGAATGCCCAGTTCTGTTATAGACTGTGAATATGTTCTTTGTGCATAGACATAATTACTATGCAGCATGGACCTTATTGATGCACAATATCAATATTTGTGAATAAACCAAAAATTGCTCTATTAATAAAATGACAAATAAATAAATTTATTTCTGTCTAATCATATAACCCTACAACTCCCACTTGCACTCACAGTTTAAAGATAAACTTTGAGGGCATACTAACAATCACTCAGAAAATAGCAATCTGATCCCTCTTAAGACCCATGCTGCTCAGATGAGACTCAAAACTCTTTTGCGGCAATGTCTTTGTGAAAGGATATGCGACGTTATTAGCTGTTGGTATCTTTGTTATAGCGATTTTTCCATTGTTGACAAAATCTCTGATGATGTGATACTTCCACTTAATGTGTTTTTCCTTCTTGTGGTTTCTTGGTTCCTTGGATTGTGCAATTGCACCAGTGTTGTCACAATATAAAATCATAGGTGACAATGCCAATGGGACAACTCCAAGATCTGAAAGAAACTGTCTGAGCCATACTGCTTCTTTAGCTGCTTCAGACGCAGCCACATACTCAGCTTCCTTGGTGGAATCAGCAATACATGATTGCTTCACACTCCTCCAACTGATGGCCCCTCCACCCAAGGTGAAAACATATCCAGAAGTAGACTTACTAGCATCTTTGTCTGATTGGAAATCAGAATCGGTGTAACCTCTTGGTGACAATTCGGAACTGCTGTATACTAACACATAATCTTTTATAGCATTGAGATACTTCAATATGTGTTTAACAGCTAACCAATGTTCGAAGCCTGGATCTGATTGATACCTGCTGACCATGCCAACTGCATAACAGATGTCTGGTCGTGTACAAAGCATAGCATACATGAGACTTCCTACTGAGGATGCATAAGGAACTGATCTCATTTTCTCTCTTTCCTCAGCTATTTTTGGACACTATTCTTTGGAAAGAGGTATTTCGTGTCTAAAAGGTAAAAGACATTTCTTAGAATTTTGAATGCCAAAACGAACCAGTATCTTATCTATATACGCAGTTTGGGAAAGTCCGATTTTTCTTTTATGGCGATCTCGAAAGAGCTTAATGCCAAGAATATAGCTGGCTTCCCCCAAGTCCTTCATATCAAACTATTTTGACAACCAAATCTTTATCATTGTCATGACTCCTACATCATTACCAATGAGCAGAATGTCATCAACATAAATAATTAAAAATACCACTACTTTGCCCACAATCTTTTTGTACACACAGTGTTCATCTTCGTTTTGATCGAAACCATAGGACTTTATCCCATGGAAACCATAGGACTTTATCCCTACCAGTGTTGGGATTTTGTTCTTCCCTATTTCCAAGATCACAATGATCTAATATTTAATCTAATCTCAAATAAAATAAAAAGAATAGAAATCAATAAATATTACCTTCAAGCTTTGATTTCTTGTTTCTTTTTCTCCTTCAATTCTAACTCTAGTTCTTCCTCTCCTTTTCTTCTATATCCTGGTGGGAGGCACAAGAGAAATAACTAGGTTTTACTCTTGCTATCATATTTATAGAGGAGATGAAAGCCTAGGGTTAGGAACTTTAGGAAATCCTAGTTGGGATAAAATTACAGTACTGTCCACTATGTATTTGTATTTTGCTCCCCAACTAAAATCTACATTATTATTAGACCCTGTTACAATATAGTTTTACAAGACACCCATCCTTTATCGATATTCACAAATGCACCATTGGAATTCGTGATACCACCTCCATTGGTCAATTTGTAACTTAAACCGTGTTTTCACATTTAACCTTTTATACAATCTGACATTGACTCTAAAATTTATTTTTTACAAAATAAAATTTTATATATAATAAAATATTTTTTCTGTAAAATATACCCATATGGGATTAGATTAAATAGGTTCTCTATTGTAGGGATGCATCTAAATATTGTTTTGGCCATGTGTTTGGTTGGGGGATGAATGTTTTATTTTTGTTAATATTTCTGTCTTAAATTGCATTGAATGTTAATTGAGCCAAAAACCGATATGTCTTTTAATTTCCTCATATAAAAATATCGAGTGGGAGAGGGTTCTTAATGAAACCCACGTCCTTCCATTATCTATTCACAATAGTATTGAAACGGTATCTCGTCTTCGTTTGTGAATCCCTTTTCATGCTACCAATTCATATTCTAACTTAAAGAAATTCACACTTATAGTCGATGACTTAATTCATGCAATCAATTTTAGATTCTTGATGATGGTGCACACTCGACCAATAAATAATGGTAAACTCCCCAACGGATGTTTATCGTTAAGTATTGGAGGCCAAAGAAATCGGATGTTAATTTGACATATCAAGTCTAAGAAAATTAATGGGTTTCCCGCTAGTTAGTGGGAGCAAATTTTTCCAACGAAATTTGTAACCATAAGACTAGTCATCCGATTTTTCTCTGTTAGCTTATGGTTTGAGGAACCCCATAATGATTATGATGATAATTTTAAATGTATTGTTTAAACCATTTTTTGCTTTAGTTCTTTTTTTTTTTATAAATTATTTCAGATGTCTTCCGGCATGAACCCACTCTTTATGATTCTTAAAGACAATAAGTTAGAAGGACCTAATTTGTTGACTGGAAACGCAATCTTGACATTGTCCTTACCTCTCAGAATTACAAATTTGTACTTCTAGAAAAGAAACCTGAGGAGCCCACGGATGAAATTTCCCAAAAAGATTTTGATTATCATGAAGCATGGGTTAAGGCTGATGACATGGCTAAATGTTACATTTTGGCGTCCATATCAAATGTGCTTCAACACCAACACAATGAAGTGCCGCATGCTTTATATATGATAACTAGCTTAAAAGAAATGTTTGCCAGTCAATCGCGAGCCGCAAGGCAAGTTGCGATGAAAGCAATAATGAATGCTGAGATGGCTGAGGGTACTCCTGTTCGTAAGCATGTCTTGAAAATGATGGGGTTCATTAATGAACTTTAGATTCTTGGTGCAGTAATCGATAAGGAAACCCAAGTTGATATGATCCTTTAGACGCTACCACACTCATTCTATCAGTTCACGCTTAATTACAATATGAGAAAAATGAGTCTGTCCCTTTCCGAACTGATGAATGAGTTGATTGCGGCTGAAGATATCGTTAAGCCAAAAAGTAGTGTTTTCATTGGTGAAACTTCTTCTATCAAACCGAAAGGTAAGATAGGAAAGAAGAAGCAAGGCAAAAATTTTAATGGTAAATCTAATTTTGGGAAACCAACAAAGATTGTGAATCAAGAGAATAAACCAAAGGGAAAATGTTTCCACTGCGGTATCAAAGGGCATTGGAAAGGAAATTGCTTGAAATATTTGGCAAAAAAAAAATGCCAACTCAGGTATGCCTGAATCACTAGTTGTTGAAACATGTTTTGTGGAGAAG
Source organism: Hemerocallis citrina (assembly GCA_017893485.1). Taxonomy (NCBI): domain Eukaryota; kingdom Viridiplantae; phylum Streptophyta; class Magnoliopsida; order Asparagales; family Asphodelaceae; genus Hemerocallis; species Hemerocallis citrina. The sequence continues at coordinate 186,464,636 of CM030368.1, read as the reverse complement.
TGTATAGACACTTGGTGTTTTGACTCAGGAGCCACTGACCATGTTTGTAATTCCATGCAGGGGTTCAAGACAACAAGGGAACTAAGTGATGGCGAAGTTGACATTTATCTAGGATCGCAATATCGAGTTTAAGCTGTAGCAGTAGGATCAGTTGATTTGCAGCTTAGTGATGGAAGATCTTTAGTTTTGAATAATGTTCTTTATGTTCCAGATATGAGGAGAAATTTAATTACAGTTAAATCTTTATGGAAACATGGATATTCTACTTTATTTGAGGACAAAGCCATAGTTCGTAAGAATGGCAAGTTTATATATTCTGGAATAATAAAAGATGAATTATATTTGCGTCATACTATTTCTTCCAAACTGCCTATTAATGAAACTAAGCCTTATCTAGTACTATATCAAACAAAAGAAAAACACCTTCTAGTAATTCTAAGGCTTTTTGGCACTTACGTCTAGGACATATTAACCCTGATAGGATTGAAAAATTGGTAAAAAGTGGATCTTTGGGTTCCTTGGCAGAGGAGCCTATGCCAGTTTGTGAATCTTGTTTGCAAGGGAAAATGACTAGAAGACCGTATTCTGGAAAAGGAAATAGATCCAAAGAACCTTTAGAATTGGTACACGCAGATGTATGCGAACCTATGAGCACTAGTGCAAGGGGAGGCTATGAGTATTTTATGACTTTCATAGATAATTACTCAAGATATGGCTATGTATACTTAATGAATCACAAATCTGAAACTTTTGAGAAATTCAAGGAGTTTAAGACAGAAAGTGAAAAGCAACTAGGTAAACACTTAAAGATTCTTCGATCAAATCAAGGAGGAGAGTACCTCTCGAGTGAGTTTCGACATTATCTTACGCAGTGTGCGATTGTACCACAGTTATCTGCACCTAACTGTCCCCAACAGAATGGTGTGGCTGAGAGGAGAAATAGGACTTTACTTGATATGGTTAGATCTATGATGAGTTACACTACATTACCTATATCATTTAGGTGATATGCCTTACTTACAACAGTTTATCTTTTGAACTTGGTTCCATCTAAGGCTATTGATAGCACACCTACTCAGTTATGGAGTGGGAGACAACCAAGTATACAACATTTGCGTATATGGGGTTGTACTGCATATGTGCGAAAGCAACAACCAAATAAGTTGGAAATAAGATCAGAAGCTTGTCTGTTCATTGGGTATCCAAAAGGAACTCGTGGAGGCATGTTCTATAGTCCTAGTGAACAGAAAGTATTTGTTTCAACACATGTTGTTTATCTAGAGGAAGACTATGTGATGAAACATATTTTACGAAGTGACTTGATTTTGCATGAGTTGTCAGATAATCCACTAATTCCTGATAGTATAGATGCAAATTTACCTGGTACTACTTTAGTTACCACAGAAAATTCTAATATTGCACCGGTACTTCGTCGTAGTGGGAGAGAAACCCGACTACCTGGTAGATACATGCTTTTGGGGGAAGCCTCCGGGCCCATCCCAGACACTACAAAGAGGCACTTAAAGATGTTGAC